>OY744617.1:43492578-43597578 GCA_963556255.1 Allolobophora icterica | reverse complement strand
TGACACCTCGGCCATCCCCGACACTTCGGCCAACCCCGACACCTCGGCCAAACCCGACACCTTGGCCAAACACGACACCTCGGCCAACCTCGACACCTCGGCCATCTCCGACACCTCGGCCAACCTCGACACCTCCTCCAACCCCGACACCTCGGCCAACCTCGACACCTCGGCCAACCCCGACACCTCGGCCAACCCCGACACCTCGGCCAACCCCGACACCTCGGCCAACCTCGACACCTCGGCCAACCCCGACATCTTGGCCAAACACGACACCTCGGCCAACCTCGACACCTCGGCCAACCCCGACACCTCGGCCAACCCCGACACCTCGCAGGCATGACCATGTCGGTGTGCCCTGAAAACTTCACGCCTCGTTGTTATCTGTCGGATTGTATTATCAACAACGCTCTTATTAATTGACAGATATATGAATTTTAATTGTTTTAACAGATTAGAAATATCCAATTTTTTGTGGTTTTGAAAAGCGTTTTCTGCAGATTTCTTTGAAGCTCAATTATACTTAAGTAGATTGGTTAGGGTTAGGGTGTGAAGGAATGAGAGATTAAGTTTGCTGAAGGAGACCTACCTAAACCAATTAAAAATGATCAACGTCGTTAGGGTGTGGACTTGTGTTCGTACTTTTGATAAATAGTTCCGTAGATCAGACATATCGATCACACCATCCTTGTTGACGTCGAAAATTTAACTTATTTAACCATACCTTACCTTACCTTACCTGATCTATCGTTACCATACAATACCTAAACATACCCTAACTTACCTTAACCATACCCAGTGCTTTTTTCAGCCGGAACGCGCCGGAACGGCGTTCCGGCACCTTTTTTCAGCTACTAAAAAATAATATATTTATTTTAATAATAAAAACAATAATTTCATTATTTTAATTTAGTTTCAGTGTTTTGAACTGTTTTCAGTGTTTATTGAGACCCCTCCCAACCCCCAACCCCGTTTTTCTGGGGATTTTAGCCCGCCCATAATTGTTCCGTTCCGGAACCTTTTTCTCTAGAAAAAAAGCACTGACCATACCATACCGTAGCTAACTGTATACCATACTAAAACTACCGTACCTTACTTAAGGATACCATACTTCACCTAACCTAACCATAAGATACCTACCACACCTTACCAAACCCCTCCTTACCTAACAATACCATTCTCTACTTAAGCCTATCCATACAATACGTACCATGCCTTACCTAACCACACACTACCTAACCATACCATACCATACCATACCATACCGTACCGTACCGTACCGTACCGTACCGTACCGTACCGTACCATACCTAACCATACCATACCATATCATACATACCCAACTATGTCATACCTTACCCAATCATACCACACTTTACCTAGAGATACCATACCTTGCTTTACCTAGCCATTCCTGCCCTATACCTAACAATACCACAACTAACTTAACCATATCCTACCTTAACTACCAGTTAGCAACATTAGTTAGAGCGTACGTCAAGGCGACTCTACAGAGTATGAGGACAGAGGCGTAACTTGGTCTAAACAACGGGGTACCATATTTCTCATCGTTTCCCGGCCCTTTGTGACTGTTAAATAAATATACAGGCGCCGTTTATACGACATGTCTAATTATAACGATGATGATAATAGCAATGATAATAATAACGATGATAACAATATCAGTAATAATACCAAAAATAATAACAATAACAATGGAGGTGATGACGATGATGATGCTCGGTTATTGTTTCGAGGTTTGAGGGTTCATCTGATGGCCTTTCTCTGAGAAAATACCAATGAGTAATGTTTCTACTGGGTATGAGAAGTGGGGTGCGGTACTGTCGCGATTACGTCTGAGAGTTGGGTCGTGAGTCGAACTACAGCGATGCTGTAACCCAGAGCAGTGCCGGCCTTAGGGCGTGCGAACCGTGTGGTCGCACGGGGCCCGCAACTTAGGGGGGCCCGAAAATGTCATAGAAAATAAACAGAAACAATTAAGACACCATAATAATAGTAATATTATGGTTTCGATTAAATCTTCTCTTCTGTCAATAAAATAAAAGTCAAATTCCTCTTTACCCCAGAATTCTTTGTGTAAGCTTATAGTGATATTTGATTTGTTGTTCTTGTTTGTTAGCAATCTACTAAGATAAAATGATTAGCAATGAAAAACAATTTGACTTGTGTCATGGGGCCCGTACAGTATACTCTGCACGGGGCCCGAAATATCCTAAGGCCGGCACTGCCCAGAGACCAGTCGTCACGCACACCTTATACAGCATTGCCACACCTGGGTTCGGATGAGGGGGATGGCGTTCAGAACCCTCAACGCACCCACACTAATTGATCGAGAATATTACAGTACAATTTTCAGTTTGAAAAAAAAACCATTTAATTATTTAGGGTTAGGGTTAGGGTTATATTATTATCCAATTAATTAATTCCGGAGCAAATGCCATTCTTTCGATCTTTGACAATTATTTATTATTCTTAAAGTTGTCACGTGTTCTGTGTTCATGAATAGCAATTAGATTCAAAAACGTCATTTTGCTGGTCCCTACAAAATTTTGCACTTCCCTACGAAGATTTTACTTACCCCCAGATAACTTCCTGCGGACGCCCATGCATTGATCACCGTATTGAAAATTCGTATACATTAAGAACAAAGAAGTAAATCTTCTTTAAGCTCTCCCTGCGCTTGACAATTGATGCTATTTTTGTACTGAATATATTATTATCCAATTAATTAATTCCGGAGCAAATGCCATTCTTTCGATCTTTTCATTTCTTATTTCCTTTTACGAGAGTTGTTGTGACAGATCTTCATCGTTGAAGTATTTCAAGGTAATAATGGTCAATTATGAGAGTACTTTGGAAAGTTTATTTAGTATTTGTTTTGTTCCTATTGAGTCCATTTGAAATGAAATACAATTGTTATAATTTTTAAATTTGTTGATTCTATACGTGGTCGTAAAATCTAGATCGATTTCGGCTCATTTCGCTATAAATAGGCCTAGTCGTAGAATTCAGACGATTCAAATCAATTTCTTTCCGTCTTTGGCAGAAGAAGAAGTGCGACATTCGAAGGCTTCATTCGGTAATTATTTCATCGCCTTATTCAATTAATTAATTTTATAATTATTTTCAAGCTACAAAGAAAATACAACTCAGCTTTTTCTAAGTCGCATAATTATGTGTCAATAGGTCCTAAAACTTCCCATTACAAACACCTCTCTCTAACTATGTTAAACGCATTATAATCTCATTTAAAACATTGACTCTTAAAACAATGTCGTGTCATGCCCAAGATATCACTCGGTGGTCGATTCAAGTGAATTCACAATCGAAAACCGGTTGGAGAAGTCAGACTGATATCCGAAAGACATGAGAAACCGGAAGCCAGGTTCTTACTTACGTACTTTAACACCACGCCGAAGCGCAGAACGAAAGCCACATAGGTTTTTGACGAACATTTCAGTAATATTATTCTATTATTATCATTTTTCCTATTATTATTATTATTATTATTATTATTATTATTATTATTATTATTATTATTATTATTATTATTATTATTATTATTATTATTATTATTATTATTATTATTATTATTATTATTATTATTATTATTATTATTATTATTATTATTATTATTATTATCGTCACTATTATTATATTTAACAATAATGATTAAGTGATCTGAAGCGCCATCTCAGCGTCACTCAGACAGAGGTGGCAATGTCCTGGAAAGGCAGATGGCGTTCCCACGTTGAAGAGCCACCGAAATCCGTTGGAATAAATACGATGTCTCCAGTGGATCGTGAGTTGCGTCCGTCATCCGGCTTCCCAGCTCCATACCGAACTGCTGCAGACCTTCCCCGCTCCAGGAGCTGCCCGTCTCCAAGGCGATCGCCACAAATGCATATTATTATTATTATTATTATTATTATTATTATTATTATTATTATTATTATTATTATTATTATTATTATTATTATTATTATTATTATTATTATTATTATTATTATTATTACTTTTTTTTTAAATTATTATTATTATCTTTATTAATTCAAATCGACAAGCACACATCAAGATCACATCAGAAAATGACAGTACAATCAAGATCATAATAATAATATGATCCATCAGGTGGTCAAAACTATTCCGGAGATATTATGGTGTTATTATGGAATAATAATAATATTATTATTATTATTATTATTATTATTATTTTGTATTTTTTTTACCTCAGGTAAGTGTAATTCCTCAGGAATCAACAAATTGCGCTGGAATCTGGAAACTCAGGACTCCATAGCATCAGCGATAGTCATATTATTTTATGTGAACTTATTGTCGTTGAAATTGTACTAAGTAACTAAGGTGATAATGATTCTGTTGATATCGGAGAGATCAGTAAATAAGAATTTGAAGACCTAAGTTAATTGTTTGTTGCAGACTGAAAACCATGGAGAGAAACAAACTGGTCCTAATTCTGGTGTCAACCATCTGCTTCTCATTCGCAGTCTCAAGTAACAGTTAAAATTCCGTTAAAACTTGTTACATAAATCCGAAGTTTTAGGCATCAACGACTTTCCATAGAAAAAAACACCAACCAATAATAAGCTTGCCAGCTTCTCGGAGTTGTTATTAGAAAGGCACTATACTGATAGCAGCATACAGCCATACATACATACATACATACATACATACATACATACATACATACATACATACATACATACATACATACATACATACATACATACATACATACATACATACATACATACATAATACGCCCACGTACATGCAGACCCAAATGAAAATAGTCGTTAAAAAGGTTGTTATTTTCACTGATTCGGAATATCTCCCACTGTAAGAACAGGAATTTCTCTCGCGGTTGGATCTGTAAAATCTGAAAATCTATTTTGTAGACGAAAGTAAAAGGGATTCGAGCAATGATCCTTTTACGGTAGAGAAGATTTTAGCGTTGGACTCGAACAAGGACGGAGTCTTGTCATTCGATGAATTGATACCTTATATCAGAGCTAAGAATGGACGATATCCGAGCGAGGAATATCTCAAGTCTTATGTTACGGTGAGTCTTCATAATCTTTCCCTCAGTGTATCTCTAACACTCTGCCTTCGTATCTTCTCAGGCTCTTCGCTGTATCCTCACTTTCCACCTCCACATGAGTTTCTCTCTCTATAACTCTCTATCTATCTATCTATCTATCTATCTATCTATCTATCTATCTATCCATCCATCCATCCATCCATCCATCCATCCATCCATCCATCCATCCATCCATCCATCCATCCATCCATCCATCCATCCATCCATCCATCCATCCATCCATCCATCCATCCATCCATCCATCCATCCATCCATCCATCCATCCATCTATCTATTTGTCTGTCTAATCTAATGTAATGACTTCTATTGCGCCGTTTTAATAATGCACATAACATCAGTCGATAGTCGCTTGGAGTAAGACCGCAATCAAAACTAATTAGACTTATAAATTTCCAGTTAATCAGTTTGTTATTCTATTGAAATCCACATCTGTTGTTCGCAGATACTTCTGGTTGAAATGGATGAAAACAAAGACGGAAAAGTGACCATGGAAGACGTGCGGAAGTTTTATTGGGTTTTACGTCTTAATGCGGGATTCTCTACTCCTCGGAGAAACCCGCCACCTCGTCTTGGGACAACCCCGCCACCTCGTCATCGGGAAACCCCGCCACCTGGTCGTTAGCCAACCGCGACACTTGGTCGTCAGCCAATCCCGACACCTAATCGTAAGCCAACCCCGACACCTGGTCGTCAGCCAACCCCGACACCTCGCAGTCATGACCATATAGGTGTGTCCAGATAACTTCACGCCTCGTACTATCAACAACGATCGTATTAATTGACGCATAATTAAGCTTATAATAATTATGAATTTTAATTGATTTAACTCTGCAATGATTTGACAGATTAAAAATGTCCAACTCAACTTCAATTTTTTTAATTTTTGAAAAGTGTTTCCTGCAGATTTCCTGGAAGCTCGTTAGACCTACTAGAGATGGTAGTACATAGGCACCGACTTCTTGGGGTCCTTTGGTGCCAAATGCACCCACCCAGAGATGAAGTTCAGTGGGCCTGGCACCCAGAAGAATTCGGACCTTAAATTAAACTTTTTGGAGTATTTCTAAAAAAAGGTCGTCATATTTTTTCGGGGGATGAATTCCTAAAAAAAGTCGTCAAAATTTTAGGAGAGAATTATCTTAAAATATGCGCTGGCACCAGGGGCGGATCCAGGAGGACACACACGCAGTAGACGATGAAAAATGACGAAATAACGTATAATGCCCCCATTTGATATTTACACAATACGCGACAGAACGTGGCGGCGCCCCGGACACGTGTAGAACGTAGATAAGTGAAAATTTGTCCGGATGACTAAAAAAAGGTCATCAGTTTTTTCGGAGATGATTTCCTAAAAAAGTTTCGTTGGTTCTTTAAAAAACTTTAAAAAGTTTTATTCCCCTTCCAGGGAACGACAAATTATTTGTTGGCCCCCTGATAAACCTTCTGGATCCGCCCCTGAATGGCACCCAGAGACAAAAGCAAAAGTCGGCGCCTATGTGGTAGTAGATTGGTTAGAGCACACACTTTTTAATGAAGACAGTACTGACTCGGGCCTTCTCCCCTGAGACGGACACTGTAAAAGTGTGCTTTGGATCTTGAGCAAGTCCTTCACTTACAATTACTTGGCGCAAGCGTTTGATACATAACTGCACTCATACATAACATAACATAACATAACATAACATAACATAACATAACATAACATAACACCTGTCTTTATTGCATCCCATGACAACATTTGACAGTCAATTACAACAAGAATTTTATATAATTAGTACAGAATCTGTAAACTCAGAGACTATGAATTACAATGTAAAAGGAATTAATACTTATGTAACTTCCCATTTCTTCATATCCTCTTCTAACAGGTGAGTTTATGCAGTTGATTGAATTCTTGTAGTCTTGTAATACTGATGGCTTAGCTGAGTTTATGCAGTTGATTGAAATCTTGTAGTCACAAGAGGCAATGGGCGCCCCTAAGGGACCTATATCCCGCTGACCGGGGATGCCATGCTAAAAGCTAATTACAATTTCAAAAGATGGCACAGCATGGTTGCTCCCCTCACAGTAGCACAATCCAGTACCTAGCTCAATCCTCTTACTCCCTCACCGCTTGGAGGCGCTTAATACTTATGGCTTAACTAAACTGAACTAAACTTAACTAAATACATACATACATACATGTACACATACAGATGGAAATGAAAGAAGGTCTCCTACCAGGTTGTTATTTCCACTGATTCAGTCTATCTCTCAATTCAGATGCATTTCCCTGTAAGAACGTCAATTCGTCTCCTGGTTGGAATCTATAAAATTTGGAAATCTATTTTTTTAGACGAAAGCAAAAGGGGTTCGCGGAGTGATGCTTCTACGTTAGAGAAGGTTTTAGCGTTGGACTCGAACAAGGACGGAATCTTGTCCCTCACCGACTCCTAATTAAACATACCTTCGCCGTTTATGCACCATGTCTAATAATAATGTTAATAATGATAAGTAGACTGGTAATAATAGCGACGATAATAATACCAACAATAATAGCAATAATCATAGCAATAACAATGAATCTGTTGGCATAAGCAAGGAACAGACACTTCTTTAACGTTTGTACCTATATTTCATTTAATAAATTACCTATAGTGAGGTTTTCTTAAATTCTGTAAAATCCAACCGAGTCGAGAATTAGTCACGCATCTAGGCCGAGAAGTAACACGTAAGGCAAGGTAGACCGTTAACTTACCTTAACTCCAGTCCAAATGGTGGATTGCACGGATACCCCAAAAAATTACGCATATGCGCGCGGATGCCCTTTCACATGACTATTTATGGTTTATTTAAGACAGAAGTTCTTAACCATGTTTGGCAGACGACACACCTAAACTTGCAACCAAATTCGGGGACACACCATGCAATCGTCATTTATGAATATGGTTAAAAATGCTTAGGCTAACTAGCTATTTTAAAAATTTTAATTGTTAACATTTTTAATGAATAAAAATGTTCATTTTGAGTCCTTTCTAGTTTCTATGCTAACTTAGTTACCAGTTAATGGGATTTTGCTATTAGATTTTTGTCTGGATCAGGTAGATATGATGGCCGCCCCAGACTGCGATAAAATAGAATAGGTGAATAGAATGCTATGAATTCTCACAGCCTGCATCAGCTAATCTCTAAGTAAGTACGCGTAATGCAGGAATGACGGACGTAGGCGGTGAGAATACGCGACACACTTTTTCTTCGCGACACACCAACGACACACATTACTCGCCTTATTGTATTGTATTGCATCAAGACATTTATAAAGTGCCTCTCGCAGAATAACTATTCAGAGGCGCTCTCAGCATAAGCAGAAGTCCCGGGGAAGCAGAAATGCCAAAATCTGGAGCAACGTAATGAAAAGTATAACAGGATTTCGTATGACCTTACCTGATCTTACCTTACCTTGCATAGACCCATGGGCGTTCTGAGGGGGTAACGGAGCATTTCCCCCTGAATTTTGGGCAAGATTTACGATATTGAATCTTTTGATTAGTATGATTAATACAACAGTCCCAACACGATTTAATTAGGCCTATTTAAGTAAGGTCCTTGACCATTATTTATTTTTAAAGTTGTCACGTGTTATGTGTTCATGAATAGCAATTCTATTATAAAAACCTCATTTTGCTGCCCCTACAAAAACTTTGCCCTTCCCTACGAAAATTTTGACCACACCGTAGATAAATTCCTGAGGACGCCCATGCATTGATCACCGTATTGCAAGTTCGTATACATTAAAAACAAAGAAGTAAATCTTCTCAAACATTTTCCTACGCGTTGGGCTGCTTTTAAAAGTAGTGCTATTTTTGTACTGAATATATTATTATCCAATTTATATTAGGCTTAATTAATTCTGGAGGAAATGCCATTCTTTCTCTTTACTGTTTTCATCCCTTATTTCCTTTTACCAGAGTTGTTTTGAAAAACATTCATAGCAAATGTATTTTAAGGTCATAATGGTCAATTATGAGAGTATTTTGAATCGGTTGCTTAGTGTCTGCTTTGCTCTTACTGAGTTCATGTGAAATGAAATACCATTTTGTTATTGAATTTTTGATATGTTGATTCTATACGTGGCCCTAAAATCTAGATCGCTCATTTCGTTATAACTAGCCGTAGAAATCACACGCTTCCAATCAATTTCTTTTGGACTTCTCCCTGGAAACCCCCTTTGATTTGGTTTGGCCTTCTGGAAACCGGACTCGGACCTCTTTTGGACTACTCTCTGGAAACCCCTCTGATCTGACGTATCGCTCGTGAATAGGCTGGTGCCCTGCGCTTGGCCTTCGAGTGGCGCTTTAGAAGTTTGGAGATTACGATAACGATTACGAATTTCTTCCCATCTTTGGCAGAAGAAGAATTGTAACATTCGAAGGCTTCATTCGGTAATGTCATCGCTTTATTCAAAAACTTAATTTAATAGTTATTGCCAAGCTAAATAGAAAATACAACTCAGCTTTGTCTAAATCGCACATCGTTCAATATGGTAGGTCCTAAAACTGCGGAATACAAAAAGCTTTGTAAGTATATCAAATGTATTTATAATCTGATTTAGAACATTGACTCTTAGAGCGTTGTGGTGTCATGGCGAAGATATCATTCGGTGGTCGATTCAAATGAATTCACAATCGAAAATTGGAATCCACGGAGAAGTCAGGTTAAAATCCGGTAGACCAGAGAAACCGGAAGCCAGGTTAGAGAAACCGGAAGCCAGGTTAGAGAAACCGGAAGCCAGGTTAGAGAAACCGGAAGCCAGGTTTAGAGAAACCGGAAGCCAGGTTAGAGAAACCGGAAGACATGTACATCAGTTTTCTCTTGCTTTTGGTTGTTACTATAATTTTGACCACAAATTTATATAACGCTCCATCCACAGAGGCTCATCATCGAAATCGCTCCGGACCTGACGACGAAAATGATGATCGAACAGAATGGTTTCCATTGAAGCTCTTACGGAATAAAGACAAAGGGAGTCAAAGGAGAATTTGATACTCATCAGAGAGAACAAATCCGACAAAACATAGTGAAGGAGCTTCCAAAAGGCTACTTACTTACTTACTTTATCACCATACCTAAGCGCAGAACGAAACCCCAATAGGATTTTGTCGAACCCTTTAGTATTATTATTATTCTATTATTATCATTATTGTTCCTATTATTATTTATTATTACAATTGTTATTATTATTATTCCGTATTTTTTTTACCTGAGGTAAGTCTAAATCCTCAGAAATAAACAAATTACGCTGGGAGTTGTTATGAGAGTCTGAAAAATCAGGACTCTTTCTCCGTAACATCAGCGAAGAGGCGCCGACATAATATTATGGTTTCAGATTTTTTTGTAAACTTGAGTTCGTAGAAAGTGTATTAAGCAGATAAGAATTTGAAGATCGACGTGAATTGTTTGTTGCAGACTGAAAACCATGGAGAGAATTACACTGGTCTTGTTTCTGCTGTCAATCGTCTGCTTCTCATTCGTAGTCTCAAGTAATAGAATAAATTCCGTTAAAACTTGTTAATAAAATCCGGAGTTTTGATCATCAACGACTTTCCATGGAAAAAACACCAAACAATAATAAGCCTGCCAGCGAGTTGTTCTTAGAAAGGCACTATACGCATAGCAGTATACAGCCATACATACACACATACATACATACATACACGTATACAGCCATACATTTATGCAAACGTATATAAATACATACATACATACATACATACATACATACATACATACATACATACATACATACATACATACACATGTATATACATACAAATAGGCATGCAAACATACATACATACATGTATGTATACACGCATACCTTCCAACCTACCTACATACATACACACGTACGTTCATACATACATACATACATTTATATATACATACATATTTAAAAGCATATATGTACATAAATATGCACACTCAAACAGGTATACAAACATACATGCACGCATATATGTATGCATACGTACAAACAGATATGTGCATACATATATAGGCCTACATCCATACCTACACGCATGTAGTGTGCATACTTAGAGTGTACATACATACACGCCTACATACACAGTTACATACATGCACGCATAACTACATGCATTCATATTGCACACATATACATACATACATATACATACATACACGTACATACATACATACATACATACATACATACATACATACATACATACATACATACATACATACATACATACATACATACATACATACATACACACATACATACAGGTACATGCATACACAAATGAAAAGAGCGGTTTAGCAGGTTGTTATTTTCACTGATTCGGACTACCTCCCATTGAAGATGCATTTCGTTGTAAGAACGAAAATTTCTCTCAAGGTTGGATCCGTAAAATCTGAAAATCTATTTTGTAGACGAAAACAAAACGAGATCGCGAAATGATCCTTTTACGGTAGAGATGGTTTTAGCGTTGGACTCGAATAAGGACGAAATCTTGTCCCTCGATGAATTGATCCCTTATCTCAGTGCTAAGAATGGACCATATCCGAACGAGGAACATCTCAAGTCTTATGTTAAGGTGAGTCTTCTTTGTCTTTCTCTCAGTGTATCTTCTCAGGCTCTTCGCTGTATCCTCACTTTCCACCTCCACATGAATTTCTCTCTATAACTCTCTGTCTATCTATCTATCTATCTATCTATCTATCTATCTATCTATCTATCTATCTATCTATCTATCTATCTATCTATCTATCTATCTATCTATCTATCTATCTATCTATCTATCTATCTATCTATCTATCTATCTATCTATCTATCTATCTGTCTGCCTGTCTGCCTGTCTGTCTGTCTGTTTGTCTGCCTGCCTGTCTATCTATCTATCTCTCTGTCTGTCTGTCTCCGTCACTTTCTTCTACATCCTCTCCTCTCTGTCTCTGTCATATCTTTCTACTTTCTGTCTGCCACCCTCCCGATGGGTTACATCCAATACCCAGGCTAACGCTGGCTGGATTTGTTAGTTTCTAACCAAGATAGTCACCTGGACCTTGGGGTTAGGGAGACTGTGATTATTGTAATGATGTGACAGAAGGGACTTCGGATTGGAAAGTCTGAAAAGTTCAGTTGAATCTGAGAGATGGAAAAGCTTTTGTTGGAAAATCCACCTTTGGCAGGTGGAAAAAGCCTTCAGTGGAAAAACCACATTTGAGAGATGGAAAACCCTTTGGTTGCGAAACGACATTTCACATATGGAAGAATCTTTTGTTGGTAAAACCACCTTTGACAGGTGGAAAGAGCTTTCGGTGGAAACCACTTTTGAGAGATGGAAAACCTTTTGGTTGCAAAACCACATTTCACATATGGAAGAATCTTTTGTTGGTAAAGCCACCTTTGACAGGTGGAAAAAGCCTTTGGTGGAAACCACATTTTAGAGATGGAAAAACCGTTGACCGAAAAGTCACCAGTTGAGAGGTGGAACAAGCCTTTGGTGGAAAAACTACATTTCACAGACGGAAGAAACTTTCGATGGTAAAGCCAATTTTGTCAGGTGGATAAGTCTTTGGTAGAAAAGCCACCTTTGGCAGGTGGAAAAAGCAGTTGGATCGTCAATTGCGGCATAGCTTTTAATGGATGGCAATGATTTAATGATGAAACATCTGATCCTTTATAATGCAATGCCTTCTAGAGCGCCTTTTTGATAATGCCTCAGACATCAGACGATAGTTGCTTTGAGTAAAATCGCAATCAAAACTAATGAAACTTATAAATTTTCTGTTAATCTATTTGTTAGTCTATTGAAATCCACATCTGTTGTTCGCAGATACTTTTGAATCAAATGGATGAAAACAACGACGGAAAAGTGACCACGGAAGAGGTGCGGAAGTTTTATTGGGTTTTACATCATCATACGGGATTCCCTCGTCCTCGGACAACACCGAAACCTCCTGGTCGGCCAACCCCGACACCTGGTCGTCAGCCAACCGCGACACCTGGTCGTCAGCCATACGCGACACTTGGTCGTCAACCAACCCCGACATCTCGCAGGCATGACCATATAGGTGTGTCCTGAAAACTCAACGCCTCGTTGTTATCAGTCGGCGTGAACTATCAACAACGATCGTATTAATTGGCGCATAATTAAGCTTATTATGTGAATTTTAACTCTGCAATGATTTGACAGATTAAAAATGTCCAATTCAACTTCAATTTTTTGAATTTTTGAAAAGCGTTTCCTGGAAGCTCGTAAGACCTACTAGAGATGGCAGTAGATTGGTTAGAGCCCACACTTTGTAATGCAGACGGTACTGATTCGAGTCTCCTCCCCTTAAACGGTCACTGTGCAAGTCCTTCATTTACAATTAATTGGTGCAAGCGTTTGATACATAGCTGCACACATATATACGTAGACGTACACTTGCAGATGGAAATGAAAGAAGGTCTCCTACCAGGTTGTTATTTCCACTGATTCAGTCTATCTCTCATTTAAGATGCATTTCCCTATGAGAACGTCAATGTTTCTCCTGGTTGGAATCTATGAAATCTGGAAATCTATCTTGTAGACGAAAGCAAAAGGGGCTCGCGGAGTGATGCTTCTACGTTAGAGAAGGTTTTTAGCGTTGGACTCGAACAAGGACGGAATCTTGTCCCACGCTGAATTGACCCCTTATATCAAAGCTAAGTATGGACAACATGGACCATATCCGAGCGAAGAACATCTCAAGTCTAATGTTCAGGTGAGTCTTCAATATCTTTCTCTTAATGCATCTCTAACCCTCTGCTTCTGTCTCCTCTGAGGCTCTTCGCTGTATCTTCTCTCTCTTCCTCCATATGTCTCTCTCTCTCTCTCTCTCTCTCTCTCTCTCTCTCTCTCTCTCTCTCTCTCTCTCTCTCTCTCTCTCTCTCTCTCTCTCTCTCTCTCTCTCTCTCTCTCTCTCTCTCTCTCTCTCTCTCTCTCTCTCTCTCTGCCCTGTCTGTCTCCGTCACTTTCTTTTTCTCCTCTCTTCTCTGTCTCCCTCATATCTTTCTACTTGCTCTCTGTCTCTCTCCCTCTCTGTCTTTCATTCATCCCATGGACCATTCTTTTTTTCGTTCAATAATTCGTCGCAAATGTATCAGAAACCATTCTCCGGTCCTGAAGCGTGGAATCAGTCTTACTTGTGTCAGAATGTTACCTTTCCCTCAAGCCCATTTTGAACCCGTATAGCACCCATATTTCCATAACTGGAACCTGTTTGGGGCCAATGGGTCATCTAATACCCATCACAACGTTTGCAGGACTTGTTAGTTTCTAACCAAGACAGTCACCTAGATGCTAGGATTTTTGGAGGCTATGAATATTGCCAAGTTGTGGAAGAAGGGACTTCGGATAGGAGAGTCTGAAAAGTTCAGTTGAATCTGACAGGTGGAAAAAGCTTTCGGTGGAAAAGCCGCTTTTGACAGGTGAACGAAGTCTTCTGAGGGAACCACATTAGAGAGATGGAAAAAGTCTTTAGTGGAAAAGCCACAGCTTAGAGATGGAAAAGCCTTGGATGGAGACACCGCATTTCACAGATGGTAGAAACATTTGGTGGTTAAGCCAGCTTTGACGTGTGGAAAAAGTCCTTGGCAGAAAAGCCATCTTCGACAGGTGGAAAAAGCAGTTGGATCGTCGATTGTGGCCCTAACTTTTAATATATAGCAATGATTTAATGATGAAACATCTAATCTAATCAAATCATCCAATCCCATCCAATCCCATTTAATCTAATCTAATCCTATGATTTCATATTGCTTAAGACATCGGTCGATTGTCGCTTTGAATAAAATCGCAATTAAAACTTATAAATTTTCAGTTAATCTAGATCTTAGTCTATTAAGATCTACAATTGTTGTTCCTAGAGTATTCTGGATTACATCGATGACAACCACGATCAGAAAGTGACCATGGCAGAGTTGCGTCAGCATTATCGCGCTGTGGCAGGGCCTACGTTGAAAATCTGATCGGTCAACCGTGACACGTCTCAGGCATGACCGTATCGGTGTTCCCTGAAGACTTCACGCCTCGTTGCTATCCGTGGGCGTGTACTATCAACAACGCTATTATTATTATTGACAAATAATTATTATATGAATTTGAATTGAATTATTTCTGTAATGATTTGACAGATTAAAATGTTCAACACTACTTCAGTTATTTGAAGTTCTGAGAACCATTTTCTGCGTTTTTTTGAAAGCTCATTAGACTTACTAGAGATCGTGGTAGATTTATGTTAGAGCGCTCGCCTTGTAATGCAGAGAGTACGGATTCAAAGCCTCTTCTCCTGAGACGGTTACAGTGGGTTACTGTGTATTGACCTTGAGCAAGTCTTTCATTAACAGTATCTCAGCGCCATCGATTGATACTTGGTCACTAGATAGTGGCGCATAGTAATGGTGATGATGATGGTGAAAGTAATAATAATATCCAATAAAAAATATAGACGTGCTTATTTAGGCCTATACAACGCTACTTCGAGGAGTTGTTCTCGACCTCAATATGGGCCTACAACACCACGATCGAATAGAATCGTAATCGGAAATTTGTGTAGCTCCACTACTACTGCTGCTGCTGCTGCTGCTGCTGCTGCTGCTGCTGCTGCTGCTGCTACTACTACTACTACTACTACTACTACTACTACTACTACTACTACTACTACTGCTGCTGCTGCTGCTTCTGCTGCTGCTGCTACTACTACTACTACTATTACTACTACCAGGGGCGTCTACACCAGACTACAAGAAACCACGATCGAAAAGAATGGTTTTCAGACGTTTGCGGAAATGGGGCGAATAAAGGAGTCTGTTGGGGTGCATTTGTCGGGGTGCTTTTATCCACGGCTCTTTTGACGGGGTGCCGTGTCATGTCTAATAATAATAATGATGATAATAACAATGGTAATGATTGCGATGATAATAATACCAATAATAACATCAATAATAATCACAATAACAATGATGGTGATGACGGTGATCACGATGATGATGATGCTCAATTGCTCGGCTATTGTTTCGAGTCTTTGAGGTTCAAATGAAGGCCTTCCTCTGCGAGATTACCAATGAGTAATGTTTCTCCTGGGTATGAGAAGTGGGGCTGCGCTACTGTTACGACTACGTCTGACAGCTCGTACGTGAATCGTACGACATTACGATGCTGTAACCCAGGGACCGGTCGTTACACACCCCCGAGGGACAGAGGGAGCATAACATCACCACACCTGGGTTCGGATGAGGGCTATGGCGTTTAGAACCCTCAACACACCGACACTAATTGATCGAGAAATTACATCATCCAGCGATATGTACACTCTCGGCTGCACATGATAACAACAACCGTGAGGTTGAGCGGTGCGTTGTCACATGCTCTACCCGAAGACGGAGGACATCATAGAATCTGCTGTCAGCCGCCTCGTCATCATGAAGGCCTCCACAGCGGAACTCACATGAGTGGCGGAGAGAGGGTCTCCTCCGGCAAACTCAGCGACGAGCAGACCACCGAGCAAGATCGACCGTCCACACAGCCGAGATGGGGGGGGGGCTGAGGGCGCTAGATAATCATCTGCTTGAGAGTTGAAGGGAAGATTTAAATTCTTAAAAATTCAACAGATTCGAGAATCAGTCATGCACCTAGGCCGAGAAGTAACACGTAAGGCAAGGTAGACCGTTGACAGGTACCGTTGACAGGTACCCTCCAATCCAAATGGCGGACTGCAGCGGTACCGAAAGAAATTACGCATATTGGTTCGGATGCCCCTTGGCATAACTATCTAGGCTAATTTAGGAGGTTTAAGGTTCCCTCCAGTACGGTCCGTATTCATTGGTACCTAGAATGGCGTGGCATCCATAAACAGGGCAGCGTTGCTGAGGGATCTCACACGATCACTTCAGTGAATAATGAGCAATGTGGAGGAAAATGTGTACAACTGCACTTTACCATTACTCGCCTTATTGTATTGTATCGCATCTAGAAATTTATAAAGCGCCTCTCGCAGAATAACTATTCAGAGGCGCTCTGAGCACCGACGCCCCGGGGAAACAGAAATGCTAAAATCCGGAGCAAAGTGATGAAACGTATAACACGAGTAGCGCACACGTGACATCTTCGTATGACCTTACCTTGCCTACCTTACTTAATCTTGCATAGAATTATGGGCATCTGGAGGTGGGCAACGGGGTACTTGCCCCCTGAATTTTGCGCAAGTTTTACAAAAATTAAATCTTTTGATTATTATTATTAAAACAACAGTCACACATAGGCGTAACTACAATGGAGGCAAGAGGAGGCAGTTGCCTCCTCTTGGTTTGAAAAAGATGGATGAAATCACCATGTCGAAATTCTAAAATTGTTGTTTGTGACACCCTTCGGACGCTCGTGTCGTTGGTCCCCCTCCAGAAGAGGGGGACTAGATTAAACACTGAATGCCAGATCAGTGGTTGCCTCCTCTTGAAACTAAGTCTGGCTACGCTCCTGCAGTCACAACAGGATTTTCAGTTCGAAAAAAGCATTTAATCTCATTGATCACCGTATGGCAAGTTCGTATACATTAAGAACAAAGAAGTAAATCTTCTTTAAGCTTTCCCTGCGCGTTGGGTTGCTTAAAAATTAATGCTTTTTATATACTGTATATATTATAATCCAGTTTAGATTAATTAAATCCGAGGAAAATGTCATACTTTCGATTTATCTTTTAATCTCTTATTTCCTTTTACGAGAGCTTTGTTTAAGTATTTTAAGGTCATAATGATCAATTAAGAGAGTATTTTGAATCGGTTGTTTTCTCTTTGTTTTGTTCTTACTGAGTCCATTTGAAATGAAATACCGTTGTTATTGAATTTTTAAATTAGTTGATTCTATACGTGGCCGTAAAATCTTGATCGATTTCGGCTCATTTCGCTATAAATAGCCGTAGAATTCACACAATTCAAATCAGTTTCTTCCAGTCTTTGGCAGAAGAAGAACTGCGACATTCGAAGGCTTCATTCGGTAATTATTTCATCGCCTTATTCAATTAATTAATTTTATAATTATTGTCAAGCTACATAGAAAATACAACTAAGCTTTTTCTAAGTCGCATAATTATCTGTCAATAGGTCCTAAAACTTCCCAATACAAACACCTCTGTAACTATGTTGAACGTATATAATCTTATTTAAAACATTGACTCCTAAAACAATGTCGTGTCATGCCCAAGATACCAGTCGGTGGTCGATTCGCAATTGAAAACCCGTTGAAGAAGTCAGGCTGAAATCCGAAAGACAAGATAAACCACCAGGTTCTTACTTACGTACTTTAACACCACACCGAACGAAAGCCCAATAGGTTTTTGTCGAAATTTTTAGTAGTATTATTCTATTATCATCATTGTTGTTCCTGTTATTATTATTACTACTACTATTATTATCAATATTATTATTATTATTATTATTATTATTATTATTATTATTATTATTATTATTATTATTATTATTATTATTATTATTATTATTATTATTATTATTATTATTATTATTAATTTAATGATCGACGTGAATTGTTTGTTGCAGACTGAAAACCATGGAGAGAATTACACTGGTCTTGCTTCTGCTGTCAAGCGTCTGCTTCTCCTTCGCAGTCTCAAGTAATATAATAAATTCCGTTTAAACTTGTTAATAAAATCGGGAGTTATAGGCATCAACGGCTTTCCATATAAAAAGAACACCGACCAATATATTAAGCCTCTCAGTGTCTGTCATTTGTTCTTAGAATGCCACTGTTTACATTGCAATATACATCCATACATCCATACAAATATACATACATGCATACCTACAGGCATATATTTATTTATTTATTTATTCCAGATATTTCTATAACGCCTCTCGAAGTCTACTACTACTCAGAGGCGCTCCCGACTACAGCATTTGATACTGTGCCGGAGTTTTCACGCCGAAGCGCCACAAGCAATTGCGAGTGAAGGACTTGCCCAAGGTCCATACGCAGCGGCTAAAGTGGAATTCGAACCTGCAACCCTCCGGTCACAAGGCGCCGAACTTACCACTGAGCCACCACGCCCCACATATATATATACTGCATACATATACAATTATACATACATATACAGACACGCATACATGCACCCATATACGCACACGCACATGCAGCACAAGTGAAAATGGTCATTTAGAAGTTTGTTATTTCCACTGATTCGGTCTATCTCCCATTGAAGATGCATTTCGCTCTAGAAACGGCAATTCGTCTCTCGTTTGGATTCTGTAAGATCTGGAAATCTATTTTGTAGACGAAAGCAAAAGGGCTTCTAGGAAGGAAAGAATTTTCGCGTTGGACACAAACAATGATGGGCTCTTGGACATCATCGAATTGGAACCTTACGTCACAGACACGCGTGGACCATATCCGAACAGAGATCATCTCAGGAGTTATCTTAAGGTCAGTCTACAATATCTTTCTCTCTGTGTATCTCTAACGCTTTGCCGTTGTCTCTTCTCAGGCTCTTCGCTGTATCCTCTCTCTTCCTTCTGTCACTATTACTCCATCTACCTACCTACCTACCTACCTGCCTACCTACCTACCTACCTACCTACCTACCTACCTACCTACCTACCTACCTACCTACCTACCTACCTACCTAGCTGTCTGTCTGTCTGTCTGGCTGTCTGTCTTTCTATCTATCTATCTATCTATCTATCTATCTATCTATCTATCTATCTATCTATCTATCTATCTATCTATCTATCTATCTATCTATCTATCTATCTATCTATCTATCTATCTATCTATCTATCTATCTATCTATCTATCTATCTATCTATCTATCTATCGATCTGTCTGTCTGTCTGTCTGTCTGTCTGTCTGTCTGTCTGTCTCCTTTACTTTCATCTATATCCTCTCCAATGTCTCTCTCATATCTTTCTATTTGCTCTCTGCCTCTGTCTCTGTCTGTCTCTGTGTCTGTCTCTGTCTGTCTCTGTCTCTCTGTCTGTCTGTCTGTCTGTCTGTCTCTCTCTCTCTCTCTCTCTTTATCTCCCTATCTCTGTATTTTATTAATCCCTGGACCACTGGTCTTTTCGCTGAATTATTTTTCGAACATTTGTCAAAGCCATTCTCCGGTCTGGAGAATCTGTCTTGCATGTATCAGGTTGTTACCTTTCCCGCAAGCCCACATGGGGCTCATATAGGACCCATATTTCCATATCTGGGACAAGTATGGTGCCCAAAAGGTAACATCTAATAGCCACGTCAAAGCTTGCAGTACTTGTTTGTTTCTAACCAAGACAGCCACTTAGATGCTGGACCTTAGTATTCTGGATAGCTGTGGATATTGTCTGTTCTGGAAGAAGGGACTTGGAAAGGAGAGTCTGAAAAGTTCAGTTGAATCTAACAGGTGGAAAGAGCTTTTGGCGGAAAAGCCACCTTTGGCAGGAGGAAGAAGCCGCTGGATCGTCAGTTGCGGCCTAGCTCTTAATAGAAAGGCAATGAATTAATGATGACACATCTAATCTAATCTAATCTAATCCAATGATTTATATAGCGCCGTTTTCATAATACCTAAGACAGAATTCGATAGTCGCTTTGAGTAAAATCGCAATCAAAACTAATTAAACTTGTAAATTTTCAGTTAACCTCTATGTTTAGTCTATTGAAATCCACATTTGTTGTTCCCAGATACTTCTGAATCAACTTGATGAAAACAGTGACGGAAAAGTGACCGTGGAAGAGTTGCGAAAGTTTTATTGGGTTTTGGATTGGGATTTGCCTCGTACAGGATTACCCCGTCCTCTGCCAACCCCGGCGCCTCGCTAGGCATGACCATGAGCGCTGAAAACTTCACGCCTCGTTGTTATCTGTCGGCGTGTACTTCAACAACGCTCTTATTAATTGACAAATAATTATTATATGAATTTTAATTGAATTAATTCTGCCGTGATTTGACAGATTAAAAATTTCTAACACTATTTTAATTTTTGGAAGTTTTGGAAAGAGTTTTCTGGAGATTTGTTGGAAGCTCATTTTAAAACGTAGGCCTACTAGAGATTGAGGTAGACTGGTTAGAGCGCTTACTTTGTAATGAAGAGAATACTGATTCGATCCTCCTCCTCTGAGACGGTTACTGTGTAGGAACTTTGAGCTGGTCCTTCACTCACAGTTGCTCAGCATCATCAATTGATGCTTCGTCATTAGATAGTGGCGCTTAGTTAATGCGTAATGGTAAGGATGATGATGATAATAATAATAATAATAAATACATGCGTGCTTATTTATAGAAACCCACTTCGAGGAGCCCACAGAGTTGGTCGGGAGCAACTCTGTGGGCTCCTCGAAGTGTAGGCGGTGTCAACTGGGTCTCACGCCATCTTACTTGCTGGACCTCGTCCGGCCTGTCTCGTCTTCCGCTCGGCGGGGCGGGGGGTGCTCTCAGTCCAGTTTGCCCGCACCGCAATCCTGCAAAGCCGCGCCTTCTCAGTGGTTGGCCCGACCATATGGAATGGCCTCCCTCCTGAGTTGCGCTAACTTTCCAGCTCTTCCCCTGACACTTTCTATGACCGCCTGAAAACTGTTCTTTTTGGCCGTGCTGGAGTCGGGAGCGCCTCTGAGTAGTTCTCTTGAAGAGGCGCTATATAAATCAATGAATGAATGAAAAACCCAGCTAAATTAATCTCTAAGGGAACGAAATACCTCAGGGCAAAAAAAAAAAAAAAAAATAATAATAATAATAATAATAATAATAATAATAATAATGTGGTATCAGCCCAGCAGGACTTGGACGAGGGTTAACCGTTCCGGAAAAAAAACAACTAATTTAATCTCTAAGACCCTGAGGAAACGAAGTACCTCAGGGCAAAGATAATAATAATAAGCACCCAGATAGTTGCAGTCTTCTCCACAAAAATCTTACTGGGATAAGCCATTAATCGAGGGAGTTGTTTCTAAGCTGAACGCGTTGCTCTCAGATCCTCTTCACCGAGCATGCTTCAGAGCAGTTTCTGCTCCATATGCTGGCGACTGGCTCTACGCATTACCAATTACAGCATGCGGATTGAGACTTGACGACGAGGCAGTTAGAATCGCTGGTGGCGTCCGCCTTTAAACCACCCTTTGTGAACCGCATGGGTGCATCTGCGGCTCTTTGGTAACGGCTGACGGTGCATACGGTCTATCCTGCAACCTAGGCCCCGGCCGCTCGTCTCGACATGCCACTTTAAACGATATGATTTGCCGAAATCTGGTCCACGCTCTGGCTACCCTTTCATCAAGGAACCAGTTGGCTTTTTTAGAACTGATGGCAAAAGTCCAGATGGGCTCACACAAACCTAGGCGTGCGAGACGAAGCCTCATTTCGGACGCTACAGTGACAGACACCCTGGCCGTTTCTTATCTACCAAGCAATTGTTACGTCATTTGATAGGCGTGGCTTCGACAATGACGATGACGTTGAATATATTTCTATGGAAACCAAATGACCGTCTCGCGTGCGTTCTTATGAAAGCGATGCCTCGCTGTGACAGATGCTACTGTTCTCCAACTATTTCTACTGTTCATTAGCAAGTCAATCGTTTTAGCTTACAAACTAGTACTTTCATGCCTACCATGAAAGGTTTTGGTACCGTTGGACTTCTTTGGTCACAGCTGGTGGCCTTTTACGGTAAGCAGTAGGGTACCTAATTCTAGAAACCGTAGCTGACTCTGGCCACACTATTTTACATACAAATGAACTAGTACCATACATTACGCCTATTTGTCTTGGTGTTGGCCAATGAAAGAGCGCGATATCTCGTGAAAATCAATAAGTTAAAACTTCAGACCTGTGTCAAAATGAACTGCTTTGTTCAGTTTCACATGCGAGTAGGCATAGCTTTCAATAATTAGCCTACTTGATCTATATTTATCTTACAGTTTTATAAAACCACCATAAAAATGATCGTCTTTTACTGTGGCTATTTCAGATTCTCCGGGATCCAGAAAATCGATTCCCCGATCCGCCCGGCCTCTTTTGTCGAGCACCGGGACACACAGAAGACATTATGTTCTGTGGGTGGTGGCGCGCTGCCATAAGAGAAGTGGTTGACCCGATAGCGTGCAATGATCAGTAGGCACAGCCGAGACGGTAATCCGACCAGCAAACAGATCTAACAGATCTAACAGATCTTAAATCTATTGCTACGGCCGAGTCCAATGTAGCAGAGCACCCGGTGAAAGCAGCAGTGAGAAGGTTAACTGCTGGACCCCCTTAACATACCTATAACGTGTTACAAAATAAAGTTATTCCTCGATTAGTCGGTTTTGCTAACCTGTGTTGATGTCAGTCCACGTAAATCTTCTGACTCTCTTAAAAACTGTCTTTGAGATAAATAAAATAAACTAAATAACGTAAATGAAAGATAATTCACAAATCAACTTACATAATAACCGTTGTACGTCTGTCTGTCCCGTAAACAAACACTATTGTGACGTCACTATACTGCCGCCTTGACGACGGTTGTCTTTACGGTTGTCTTGACGACGGCTATACGCCTATAATATGACGTTATTAATAATTGTTTTTTATATACCGTGATTTTTCACGGGTTTACAGCTAGTTCACAAATTAAAAGATAATAATCAAACAACATAATAACGGTTGTACGTCTGTCTGTCCCGTAACAAACACTATTGTGACGTCACTATACTGCTGCCTTGGCGACGGCTGTCTTGACGACGACGGGCATGACGATGGCGTTTAGAGCATTTTAACCAACGACGGCTATAGGCCTATAATATGACGTCATAATATAACGGGGAAGTAAGCTTAATTGTTATCACTGCAATTAAACAACATAATAACCGATGTACGTCTGTCTGTCTGTCCCGTAACAAACACTATTGTGACGTCACTATACTGCCGCCTTGGCGACGGCTGTCTTGACGACGGCTATAGGCCTATAATATGACGTCATAATATAACGGGGAAGTAAGCTCAATTGTTATCACTGCAATAATTCTTTTATATACCGTGATTTTTCACGGGTTGCAGCTAGTAATTGTTTTATATACCGTGATTTTTCAAGGGTTGCAGCTAGTTTACAAAATAAAAGTTGACAAAATAAGCAAGACTTTTAAAGTACTTCCTGTAAGTACTAGACTAGACACGTTTGATAGTGTCACTAGTCAGTTTATGGATAAACCATGAGGTGGGGAAAGGAAACACTGGTCCGGCTAATTGCGTTGGGTAGAGCGTATATATAAGTCCTCAGTGCGCCTCTGCGTTGGGTGCCAGTTCGCATACCTACGATTTGAATCTCGGCCTTGTACCGTAGTCCGTGCGCCGTAACCTTAAATGGCGTGGCACCCATTCAAACGTGCAGCGGTGGTGAAGGATCTTACCCTATCAATTCATTGAAAAATTAGCAGGGTCGAGACCATACGGTCGCTGTAGAATAGTAGTAGTAGTAATAGTAGTAGTAGTAGTAATTATAATAATAATAATAATAATAATAATAATAATAATAATAATAATAATAATAATAATAATATTATTAATAATAATAATAATAATAATTCCAGCGTTTGTCTATAAGCATTCAACGCTACAACCTAGTATCTTTTAAAGGTACCTTTCCGTCAAACCCTGAAGACGAGGCCTGACCCTCCAGACAATAATATTACCCTGCTCCTAAATAATTTTTTACAAATCCCGAGGGATCACTGATACCTCGGGTAAAAAAAAATAATAATTATAATAATAACTAGCTGTCCTAACCCGTGAAAAATCACGGTATATAAAAACAATTATTATTATAACGTCATGTTATAGGCCTATAGCCGTCGTCAAGACAACCGTCAAGACAACCGTCGCCAAGGCGGCAGTATAGTGACGTCACAATAGTGTTTGTTTACGGGACAGACAGACAGACAGACAGACAGACAGACAGACAGACAGACAGACAGACAGACAGACGTACAACGGTTATTATGTAAGTTGATAATAATAACATGAAGTTGATTATGGTGATCACGATGAAAATGATGCTCGGTAATAATTGTTTCGAGACTTCAGGGTTCAAATGAAGGCCTTCTTCTGAGAAAATAACAATGGGTAAAATGTTTCTCCTGGATATGAGAAGCGGGAGTACGGTATACCCTCCAGTCCAAATGGTGGATGGTACTGTTACCCCCAGAACTACCCTTTCGCATGACTATTTGGGCTTATTTAAGATGTTTAAGTTCCCGTCTAGAACGGTCCGTATACATTTGTACCTTAATGGCTAATCATCCATTAAAAGGGGCTGCGATGGCGAAGGATCTCACCTGATCAATTCAGTGAATAATGAACACTGTCAAGAAAAACGTGTACACTTGCACTTTACCATTCCTCGTCTGACATGAACTTACCTTGCCTTATCTTATCTTACCCTACCATGCATAGACCATGGACGACTGGAGGGGCCCAAAGGGGCATTTGTCCCTGAATTTTTACGCATATTTTACAAATATTAAATCTTTTGATTATTATGATTATTACAAGAGTCCCAACACAATTTTCAGTCCGAGAAACATTTAATTATTCAGGTAAAGTCCTTGACCATTATTTATTTTAAAAGTTGTCATTTGTTCCGTGTTCATGCAAAGACGTCACTTTGCTACCCCTACAAAATTTTACTTTTCCCTACGAAAATTGTGCCCCCCCAGACAAATTACTGCGGACGCCCATGCATAGACCATCGTAATATAAGTTCGTATACATTACGCAAAGGTTCACCAGTCACTCTGTTGCAGAGTAAAGCAGGGAGGCGACCTGACCGACGTCTCTCATGAGCGTAGACTCGGATCCGACCTGGGCTGGTGAACCAAAGTCCTCCGTGTCCACCTTCACGTGGTGCGGACTGTTGGTACCCTTCCAAAGGAAGGGGAACTGTTGGTACCCTTCCAAAGGAAGGGGAACGAACGGGCACGGCAGGCAAAACCAGGGGAAGGCAATGGCAAACCACCCCTGTTAACATGCCAGGAAAATCGTCATGAGACACACCAAACCTCGCCGATGGTCGCTGATGGTGGGACTCCCAGGCCGGAGCGCTGATGGTGGGACTCCCAGGCCGGAGCGCGACTCAAGGGCTACTGGGGAAGTAGCAAGACGGCAAAGGAGACTGTGTGTCATGACGATCGCTAGGGCTCCTAGAGCCGACAGCACAAGCAGAAGCTACATTAAGAACAAAAATATAAATCTTCTCAAACCTTTTCCTACGAGTAAAGTTGTTTTTAAAATTAGTGCTGTTTTTATACTGAATATATTATCATCCAATTTATATCAATTAGTTCCGAGCAAATGCCATTCTTTCTCTTTATTGTTTTCATCCCTCATTTTCTTGCACGAGATTTGTTTTGAAAAACATTCATCGTCAAAGAATTTTAAAGTAATAATGGTCAATTATGAAAGTATTTTGAAAAGGTCGTTTAGTCCTTTGTTGTGTTCTTAATGAGTTCATTTGAAATGAAATCACATTGCTATTGAATTTTTAATTTGTTGTATCTATACCTAGTCGTAAAAGCTAGATCGATATCCGTTCATTTCGTTATTTATAAAATAATAGCCATAGAATTCAATGCAAAACAATTTCTTTCCGTCTTTGGCAGAAGAAGAATTGGAACCTTCGAAGGCTTCATTCGGTAATATCATCGTCTTATTTAATAAATTATTATGAAGCTATGTATTAAATTCAATTTAGTCAGCTTTTCTAAGTCGCACATCTTTCAAAGGGCTTTCAAAACATAGACCCGCGGCGTTGTGTTGTCATGCCCAAGACATAAATCCTTGGTCGATTCAAGTAAATTTACAAACGAAAAACGTAACCCATTGGAGAAGTCCGGTTAAAATCCGATAGAGCAGAGAAACCGGGAGCCAGGTTAGAGAAACCGGAAGCCAGGTTAGAGAAACCAGAAGCCAGGTTAGAGAAACCGGAAGCCAGGTTAGAGAAACCGAAAGCCACGTTAGGGAAACCGGAAGCCAGATTAGAGAAACCGGAGGTCAGACAGGAGAGACCGGAAGACATATGCAACTTTGTTTATGCTTCCTTTTGCTTGTTACTGTACTTGTAACCAGAAATTTATATAGGGCTCCATCCACAGAGTCTCATCATCAAAGGCGCAGCCTATCTGCTGACCGAATATGAGGATCGGACAGAATGGTTTCTAGTAAAACGCTTACGGAGTAAAGATTAAGGAAGTCAAAGGAGAATTTGATACTCATCCGAGAGAAAAAATCCGACAAATATAGTGATGGGGCTTTCCATAGGCTACTTACTTACTTACTTTATCACCACGTCGAACAGCAGAACAAAAGCTCAATAACTGCTGGCGAGCCCTTTATTATTATCATTTTATATTATCATAAATATTGTTATTATTATTATTATTATTATTATTATTATTATTATTATTATTATTATTATTATTATTATTATTATTATTATTATTATTATTATTTGAAATTTTATTATTGCTATTGATATAATTGTTATTTGATTCTTTTCTACCCGAGGTAAGTCTGTTTGATCAGAAATCAACAAATTACGCTCGGAACTGTTATGGGTGTCTGGAAAATCACGACTCGTTCTCCGTAACATCAGAGAACATGCGTGGAAATAATATGGTGTCAGATTTTAATTGAACTTTCGCTGGTAGAAAGTGTACTAAGAAGATAATGATTCTGTGATGTTTTGGATATCGGAGAGATCAGTAAATAAGAATTTGAAGATCGACGTGAATTGTTTTTTCAGACTGAAAACTATGGAGAGAATTACACTGGTCCTGTTTCTGCTGTCAACCATCTGCTTCTCATTCGCAGTCTCAAGTAACAGTCAAAATTCCGTTAAAACTTGTTTAAAAAATCCGTAGTTTTAGGCATCAACGGCTTTCCATATAAAAAGAACAACAACCAAAATAATCCTCCCAGCGTCTCTGAACTGTTTCTAGAAAGGCACTACATAATATGGCAGCATACAATCATACATGCACACATACATACATATATACAAACATACATGCATAAATATGTATATGCATACTAGGGTGGTTTTTATTTTTGAAAGTCTGATTTCACAATGAGGCACCCTGTGCTTTTGTTTCTACTGATGAAGAAAAAATTCAGAAAAAATTTGAAGAGGATCTGACAATATTTAGAGGTTGCTACCATATGCTAGAGTTTAAGCCTATGCCACGAGGAATTCATTTAGACTAGCCATTGCAATTTTCTTAATTGAACTGATGTTAGCAGGTGAGAAAATTGCAAAGTGACATACAGTTGTGTGTGTAATTCATGATTGAACACCAAATGACTTCTAGCAATTAGTATACCCTAATAGTACTCATGTTTATTTATTTATTTATTTGATAAACAAACGTAGAAATAAATTATTTATTTTTTCAAAATCAGTGGTCTTTTAGTGTTTTTCTTTGACGAACAAAGTAAGTAGTATACTTTTTAAGAAACCCAATATGAAACAAAATGGTTGCCAAATGCATTATGGAAAAGATGTCAATAAGTAAGCAAGCAGTAAGTAGTTATTAATCAAATTATAGTTATATCATTGTGTTGGAGCATAGGCAGGACAAGGATATGTTGTGGCGTGCATGTCGCCATCACATACTAAAAATAATGTTGGAGGCAGTGGTCATGCTTTCTCTTGGTCCATCCCAAGGTCCAGACATAATGATTATCAGAGATTCCAGAGAAACTGGCGACTTATAGACCGATCAAAATAGAACACAGTGACATCCGATGAGTTTTTACAAGAAGCAATTTCCTGTCACAAACTTTTTGAGCTGACCATCACTTTCTTCGGCGGCGTTTATTCCAGGGGTATATCAGTCAGAGCACCAGCTGGGCTGCATAGAACAAAGTGGATGGCCAAGAGTATTTATAGTCTTAAGATTTGGATGTTCAAGAGACAGTTCAAGTTGACAAGAAGAGAAGAAAAGGGGATAGCTGACATCTGCTTGTTCACAGTAATGCCGTATGTCAAAGTCTGGTTTCAAGCATCATATGCACCTCGAATTGGCTCCTCGAATAGACCTGGAGCTCTTGAAGGACATTGACAGATTGCTAAACAAGGAGATAATTTGTGCAGATGCAGAGGTTGCAATGAAGACATTTCCGGGTCGCTTCTGGTATCTGTCGGAGGAATTGGAGACTTTTGCGTTCTTTGATGATGGGGTCTCCATTGATTTATCAAGCGCCATATGGCTGCTCCTCTGGACAAAACTGGCATCGAACATCCACTAAAGAGAATACCAGGTAACCTCTGATCAGCTGGAAGCAACTGGAAAATTTTATCACGGAAAACACTAGAAGATTCTTCAGCATTACATGCATTCCAGCAAGTTTCATCCAACAAGATGTTGATACTTGGCCAAACGATGAGAACTACAAGTTAGCCAAGGCCACTGCCACCTCAGTAAGAGATGTGAAATACATGGCAGAGCGTGGAGTGGCACTCATGGACGAGTATAACAAGCTTCAAACAAATAATGAGGATCATAAGCAGTTTCTGGAATATCGTCACAGATATCCAGACAGGAACAAAGACACTGATTCATTAATACATTAAGTAGTAACTGGAACAAAACATTTTAATGTTCACTTGTGTGTCTTGACCCAAATAGTAAATACTACCGTCCACCACTGCCCACCAGAATTTGTTTTGAATTTGTTCATAAGAATAGTAGGCCTATACAATATTCTATGTATTGTGTGCGTTTTTACAATATATTTGATATAATTATGTTATGTCCGGTAGCAACCTCTAAAACTCATAAAATCTCCACAAACTTTTCAGTATTATTATTTTTGTACCTAAAACTAAAAGTTTGGAGGGTGCCTCATTTAAAATTCCCCCAACAAATTTTTTACATGGAGCTAAGGACCACCCTAATGCATACACATGTATATACATACATTTCGTTGTAAGTGTAACGATTTCCCATGCTACACAAGTCCTTTCATCTGTGTAAATATTGTTAAAGTGAATTGTATTAGTCAAGGTGTAATTTAAATACCCGCTTGATATGCATAATTAACTTGTTATATTAATTAATTAGAAACAGCACCTGATAGCCAGCACTATAAGGATTATAAGATTTAGCTTAGATATTTGGGTCATATTATTACGGCTTCGAGGCTAAGAAGAGAGAACGTAGATACGCTTCATTGGATGATTTGAATCTTAACCGCTTACATGAAGAGAGCCGTGTGCAGAAGATGTCGACGTTGCGATGATACTTGCGTCTAAATGGTCCGGGAGTTTATGAGCTATTTTTAGCTCAACCAATCACGCGTCTTGAAAACGCCACCAATCATAGAAGAGAACTTATATTTACATTTCGCTATACATGTGTGTTTCTGATCGGCTCAGACCCAATTTTCTTTAAAGCATCGAGTTACCCCATCACTGTCTCCAGCAATTGCTGCCCTCACAACACTGTCATAAATTCAACTTACGAAAAAGGGGCATGCATTTGAATTTCCGTAATTTACAACTATAAGAGTGGGGTTAATGTTAGTCCTAATGCCTGCTCCGAGATCTAATCTATATCCAGTTGTAGACCCGAGTAATGTTTATGTTCTGATCATAGCTTTAGATAATTATTATAGATATAACTGTATATAAATCAGACATTATGAAACTGTTCATAATATTGCATCTGTTTTTTGTTCTCCTGATATTGTGCTATTGTACTATTCACAAGCCCCACCGTCTTAAAGGGTGCGGCCCGAATCCCCGAAACCCGAATCGAATTTCGGCCGGATCCCCGAAATCGATTAGTGATGAAAATGTAACTGTAAGTAGAAGTCGGATGAATGCAAGGCCACGCTAGATCTATGTCACGTAAACGAGTTTACAATTTAACTTTGAATAGTTTTCGGGAGTTCGGCCGCTTTCTATAAAACTGTTTTCGGGAAATCGGGCTTTTCTGTATTTTCAGCGTTTTCGGGGATTCGGGTTTCGGGGATTCGGGCTGACCCCGTCTTAAAGGCCCAAACCTTTGACGTTACAAGGGCGACGACAGTGGCATACATGTTGTGTGCAAGCCCCGCATGGTGGGATTTGCATCACATCACGATAAAAATCAACTCCAAGCCATTATGAACAAGATGACTAGGCAGGGGTACCTGCCGGAGGGTGGGCCAACGTTTGACCAACTCTGTAGGAAGGCAGATGTTGGCCGTTTTACGCGAGTCTTAAATAACCCTGGTCATGTACTTCACAAATTGCTCCCACCCAAGAAACCTAAAAATTATGTTCTCCGACCTCGGCCTCACGATTGAGTGCTTACTCCACTGGACAATAACATGAGGAAAAATTTCATTGGGAGAATGCTGTATTCATATTGATTGTGATGCTGTTGTATTTTAAGTGTTGTATTCTGCATTGTATTATTTGATGCATGTACACCGGAGTGTTAATCTCTTGCAGGTTAAAGAAAATACTTACTTACTTACTTACAGCTTCTTCATCACTCCATGCGCTTCATGTCCTCTGATCCCATGGCTGTCCACCTAATGTTCTACAGGAAAGAGCAAGGGCCACCACCATAGCTTATCTGATATACACTTCCCCACCTGTGGGGGACACGGGGAGAGTTGAGAAACCACTGAAAAATGTGCCGCTCTGGTCTACTATTCCCATCCATTCTAAGTTTTTAAAATGCAAGTAATCTGCCATTCATATTATTATATATAAACTTTATTTTGCCATAACCTGGCAGCAACACATACCAATAACAGAAAGAAATAACTAAGACACAAAAAATCTTGCACTAAAATATTTTGCTTCATCAACATACATGTATCATAGGCTTATGTTAACTAAAACTACTAGATTCCACGGAGTCTGACTATGAATGGAAATTAATGCCTTTTCTAAAAATCGTAAACTCAAAATTTATAAAGCACCACTGTAAAGCCAGTGCACAGCACCAGCTTATTCACGAGTGCTGGCAAATATCCAAGGGGTTGTCCAGAGATCGATGTCCATTGGTGGTCCAATTCCGATTGCCAAAGAGACTAGGGAGAGGAAAACAGCTGTTACGGCGGGTTTCGCTGAAGACGAGAAGGCCTGGAAGGCAGAGGACCAGATAAGTTACTTCTGTAGCTGCAGTTCATCAACACAAGACACACTTGCACTGGCATTGTTGATAAGTTTTGTTTTCAGAAGCTCCAGTTCAATCTTTTTGCGCTCCTCATTTGTCGGTTTTGCTAGAACGCTGCTGGAGGCCGATGGTGCTCGACGCTTGGTTGAGAAGAACCGTTGTTGTTTTTCGACATTTTTGTTACTTGGTTCTTTACATATTTGGTATTAAGCTGGTAGATGCTCTCTTTGCACGAACTGCTGTCAGCTTTGGCTTGATACTACACAAGGTGGTGTCGACAACATCCATTTCTTCAAGAGTTGTCAGCGACTTGATAATCAGTGATGTCTCAAGATTATGCTGCTCCAGTTGTTTCCGCCTTTCTTCAAGCTCTGTCGTTGGCCGCGAGAGTTGCTGTACATGAGCACCAGCTTCACACTCGTGACGCAGATGTATCCCATCAGTGGTGTCAATTTGGAATTGGTCGCTCTCAGCATTATCAGAGTCTGCAGATTTCTGAGTAAGTACCAATGCCTTTGTCTTCTGTGGTTTCATGTGTACATTCAACATTGCGATGTAATGTATATGTTTGCACATATTGAAGAATGTCTGATTGTCTTGACAATTGCAGGAATATCTGTGAATGCATGCATCACAGTCGCCACACTTTATACTGCATTCACACTCGGTGTTAGCCAAGTGCACTGTGTAATAATCGGTTTCTTCAGACTGTGATCGAACACACCACTCCTTACCAGGGATCATTTCACAGCTGATGGACTTCATGGCAACACTAGCTGCATGTCTTTTTCTCAGTTCAGAGAGTTTCTTCGTGTATTTCCCTTTACAGATGGCGGTTAGACGGTCAAACTGTTTATCATACACAAGATTTATGAGTGACGCAATGGCACTGTCCAGTCTCTTGTTTTTCTTCCCGTGCAAGTAAATGTGCTTCAGGATGCCGTGCATCCTTTCCAGATGCATGTTGGTGTTTATGCCGCACTTTGCACGGTAGCTATAAGCCCAGCTGTTGATGCAGGTGGCATAATGTGCCTCGAAGAACTTCATAAATGAGGCTGTGTCTGGATCATTTCGAAGCTGGCTTATGAAAGTCGGCAATGATGTGTCAAATGTCACTGCATCTTGCTCATCCATTAATGTCCGTAGGGTTTTATATACAAGAACAACCTTCTCACTGTCTTTGATGAGACGGCGACAGTTTTCTCTGAAGCTTTTGTCGACATGCCATGCACAATACAGCCTGTGTGGACACTCACCCATTACCACCTTCCATGCGTTGTAAAATTGTGGAGCCATGTCTGACATGAAAGCATTGCACTGGATGATTCCACACTTTGCTTTAAGGGCCTCAAAGAAAAGCTTGAAGGTTTCTTCAGTCAATCTGTTGGAATACAGGAATGCAGCAGGAAACCCTTGTCTGTTGCTGTCTAATACCATGACTGTTGTAAGCTGAAAGTCATAGCTGTTGGTTCCATGCGTGGAGTCAATGCAGATGACGCTCATATCACCATTACCTTGTGTCTGTAGCATCTGGCACTGAGCTCCATCCATCATCGCAAAGAAGAAGTCTTCGGTAGCCATTGATGCATTAACTCCTTCTGGCAAGATATCAAAGTGTCCTGCACCTTGCTGTTTGTAAGCTAAGATAGGTGAATTGTCCTTGTCGTCATAGCTGTGAACAAAAGCAGTGACACTTGTGGCATCATCTTTGTGTTGTCTTTCAGGCTTGTTGAGATGGAATGCCTGCTCAATGTTGCTCAAGTCTTTTTTGGTTAGTATGTGTAATCGTGTAAGCTGTCCATCAAGTGTGTTTCGCACATCTCTCAGGATTGCTTCAAGAGGGATCTGCAGCGCTAGCTTTCCTGCAAGCCACGTTCGATCTGCAACTGAGAGCCCCACGTGGCCCAACTGCTCATATCTGTCTGTGTGACACAAGTGAGTTGGATAGTAATCGACAGATATGCCATCATGTGTGACATGTTTGATGATGTGTGCTGGGCATGTCCTATTGATCTTGTTGTAACCTTGCACTTTCAGATGTCGTTTACGTGGTTCTGTAATTATCCGGCTGCTACCACTTCTGCTACAGTAGTAATAGGAGTGCACTACAGATGGCCGGTTTGTAATGTATCGTCGCAGAAAATTGCACAATGCACTTCTCTCAACGTTACGGATCCACTCATCGAATTCAGTTTCTGCTGAAAATGTTAGATGCTCCACTTTCAAGTTCTGATGATGCATTTCGTTTAAGTGCTCTATTACCTGTCGCATCTTGTAGAAACTTTTGTCACAGCTGATGATCGAACACTTCAGTTTGTTTGTGTTCAGTTTTCTCTTTTTAGCGGGAGCTTCAGCCTCTGAACACTCAGTCGAGTCTTTGTCACTTGGCTGCATTGCTGCAGTTGGCAGAACATTTTTAACGGGAGCTTCAGCCTCTGAACACTCAGTCGAGTCTTTGTCACTTGGCTGCATTGCTGCCGTTGTCGGAACATTGGTTTCGTTTGCCTACAAAATGACAACACGGTAAAGTGGACAAATATTTCTTAGTTCCCAAGATGGAATCATGCAAAGGCATAAGTCACAACTGATTTAAAGGATGTTATGGAGTTGGTATGTCAGGTTTTTTAACACATCGATGAAATATGCTGCATGGCCAGGCTGTATCAATCAATCAATCAATCAAAATGCTTTTATTGCTCACCATAAACATATAGGCATGAAAATAACAAGTACATGTTACATGCAGTGACAATGAAGTACATGTTACATGCAGTGACAATGGGAGTACCCAAAAGAACGAACCGTTCTGCTAATAGAGCCCCCTAGTTACAATAAATCATTACAACCAGTGGAGTAGTTCGTCAAGTGCTGTGTCCATTATTATTTATAGAATCAACAAGACAAAACAAAACAAAACCCACCCCATCAACCCCAATTGTCAAGCATTGCGCCTAAACAGTAAGTATAATCAAGCAGTAGAATTTTTCCATAAGCAATATACACACAGTCCACAGACCCTGTTGAGAACCTCTAACTTCAAAAGCTCCATTGCATAACACACTCAACACATAGGCCCAACTCCTTCTATCATACTGCCCAAAGTATTAACAACAATTAGGTATGGCTGTTGGTCCTACAATAGTTGTGCATTCCATAAGAACACAGCACATGACCGTTACCTAACATTTTGACTAGATAACTTTACAATCAAACAAAACAGTACATTGCCGGCTCTTATAACCACTTATCTAAAGTTAGTTAACAGGTCACAGGGACGGTTGATTTTACAGTTACAAGGCATTTAATAGATATGCTTTTAATTTATTTTAAATTGGGGTTCAATGATGGAAGACTCGTTAATTCCAACAGTAAACTGTTCCAAAACGACGGACCATAAGTTCTCATGCCAAATTGTCTGATCTTGGTGTGTATTCTAGATAAATGATATTTATTAGAGGAACGTGTCTCATGGTCATAAGTAAGTAAGTAGTCTTTTATTAGTACAAGACAAACGCTCATACTTTACAACCACAATACATACATTGGCAAAAGACAGCAATAAAGCACAATATCAGTAAGACAAAAAAAAGCAGAAGCAGTATTATATACAATTTCATAATGTCTGATTTACATACATATCTATGACAAAAGTTTTGATCTAAGCATTACTCGGGTCTACAACTGGAGCCAGGTTAGATATCGAAACAGGCATTAGGACTAGCATTAACAACACAGTTTTTATAGTTGTACAGTGAGCGAATGATGAAGGATTTCTTATGCAGCAGTGTATTAAAGGGCGGTAATTCAAATGCATGACCAATTTTTCTTAAGTTGAATCTATGAAGGTGCTCTGCATGCAGTAATTGGTGAAGACAGTGTTGGGGTGATTGGATGCTTTTAAAGAATTTTAATTCAATTTTTCACAAATCTTTTCCAAAGTTAAACTGTCACCACTAAAGAGGTTGCAGCGCCCAGCCGTGCCCAAAAACGAATGTACTTCAAGAATCTTCCTAAACCATCGATCAAAGCGTTTTGTTTGGTTATAATATTATTACTTACTTAGTTTACTTGTATAGTCTTGTCAGTGTTTCACCTGAGATGCAACGACTTGCTTAAGCATTCTTTCCACTAGCGCAGCGCGCAATCTCTCGCGCACAGTCATTCCGCTGGCATACTCCGTGTTTATCACGTTTAGTGACATTCCTGATTAAGAAATATACCGTTACTTTGGAATGACGTGAAAGCCGGGATTTAATTTAAAATTATAGCGTGACTTTAGAACGACGTGAAAGCCAGGTCTTCTCCACTAGCGAAATGTAAATATAAGTTCTCTTCTATGATTGGTGGCGTTTTCAAGACGCGTGATTGGTTGAGCTAAAAATAGCTCATAAACGCCCGGACCATTTAGACGCAAGTGGCGATGATGACGTGAATCCGTTGAAACTCAAACCAGTTATGCAAAGGACGGCAAGGTAGATGGCCGCATCTACAAGTTATTTCGTCGCTAACTCGTAATTCGTTTTGGTAACGAACGGTAGTTTGAAGAGGTTGTTTCGGTGACACCTCTACGTTGAAGTAGTGAAGTGAAGTGACGAAACGTTGGCGAAGTTTCAGCGAATGGTCGAACTCTGACATTCGTATTGTATCGCAAGTCGGATTAGCGATTGTGTCGTTATCAGCTCAGCCGTGGTAGCGATCATATTCGGACTAGTTGAATCGAACTAAACCCGGAAAGTTGATTCTGCGAGTTTGTTGTGTGCGAACAATAGTACATTCGAAAGAAAGAGAGATTTCTTTCGAGAAGAAGACGTTTTGGAGCACGAAGCCTACACGTATGCTTACGAGAAAACAAGGAAAAGCAATGATGAAAAGAACGCTCGATTCATCACAGAAATCCATAACAAAGAAGGGGGCAAGTCAATTTCATTAGAAGACACCGGACTGTTACGTGAGAAAGTTCCTTTTATTCAGATCTACGTGGGAGGTTAGATAGGTCATAACAGTAGTCCACTTTTAATGATCAGGTGCTGGTTAAGTAAGATAAAGCTAACTGAAGAATAGACATTATTGAGTATATAAACAGTTGCTGATTACTACATGAACTAATTGTCTAGCTGAACTGTTGATATATATTAGAATACATATATTGTAAATCAAACCAAGATTAGGATGTCTATATCTTTACACAGTTAACTGATATAATCAATTGATTTGATATGGGGGCAACAAGATTGATATACAGGTGACGTGGACACCGATCTGTGTAAAGCTCTCTAATAAATAAATTAGAGAGGCGTCACAGTAAGAACGGCAATTCGTCTCATGACTGGAATCTATAAAATCTGGAAATCTATTTTGTAGACGGAAGCAAAAGAGGTTCAATTTATGATCCTTTTACGTTAGAGGAGGTTTTGGCGTTGGACTCGAACGAGGACGGATTCTTGTCCTTCGCTGAATTGACCCCTTATCTCAAAGCTAAGTATGGACCATTTACGAACGAAGAACGTCTCAGTTCTACTGTTGCAGTGAGTCTTTAATATCTTTCTCTCAGTGTATCTCTAACGCTCTGCCTTTTTCTCTGCTGAGGCTCTTCCCTGCATCCTCCTCCGTCTGTCTCCCTCTGCCCTGTCTGTCTCCGTCACTGTTTTCTATCTCCTCTCTCTCTCTCTGTCTCTCTCTCTGTCTCTCACTCTCTCTTTCATTCGTCTTCTCTTCTATGCTCTCATCTCCTCTCTGTCTCTCTCTCATATCGTTCTACGTGCTCTCTGCCTCCCTCTTTCTCTGTCTCCCCTCCTTATCTCTGTCTTTCATTTATCCCTTCGACCATTCTTCTTTTCGCTGAATCAATCATAGAAAATTTGTCAGAAGCCATTCTCCGGGCCTAAGATGTTAAATCAGTCTTGCTTGTGTCAGGTTGTTACCTTTCACGAAAGCCCATAAGGAACCCGTAGGGGACCGCCATTTCCATATCTGGCCCTCTTTGGGTCCCAATGGGTCGTCTAATACCCACGAGAGCGCTAACAGGACTTGTTAGTGTCTAATCAAGACATTCACCTAGATGCTGAGCCTTAGGATTTTGGGAAGCTGTAGATATTGTCATGCTGCGAAAGAAGGGACTTCGGTTAGGAGAGTCTGAAAAGTTCGGTTGAATGTGACAGGTGGAAAAACCTTTTGGTGGAAAAGCCACCGCTGACAGGTGGAAAAAGCAGTTTGATCGTCAATTGCGGCCTAGCTGTTAATTTTAATGGATGGCAATTAATGATGAAACATATAATCTAATACCATCCAATCTAATCTAATCTAATCTAATCTAATCTAATCCAATGATTTATATAGCGCCGTTTTCAAAATGCGTAAGACATCAGTCGATAGTCGCTTTGAGTAAAATCGCAATCAAAACTAATTAAACTGATGAATTTTCAGTTAATCTGTTTGTTAGTCTATTGAAATCCACATTTTATTGTTCCCAGGTGTATCTGGATCAACTTGATGAAAACGGCGACGGAAAAGTGACCACGGCAGAGATGCGGAAGTTTTACTGGGTTTTGCATTGGCCTACGAGATGGCCTCGTCCTCGGACAACTCCGAAACCTCGTCTTCGGTCCACGCCTACACCCGGTCGTCAGCCAGGCCCGACACCTTGGCCAACCCCGACACCTCGGCCAACCCCGACACCTCGGCCAGCCCCGACACCTTGGCCAACCCCGACACCTCGGGCAACCCCAACACCTTGGCCAACCCCGACACCTTGGCCAATCCCGACACCTTGGCCAACCCCGACACCTCGCAGGCAAAACCGTATCGGTGCGCCTTGAAAACTTCACGCGTCGTTGCTATCAGTCGGTGTGTACTATCAACAACGATCTCATTAATTGACAAATAATTATTATATGAATCTTAATTCTGCAATGATTTGACAGATTAAAAAGTTCAACACTACTTTAGTTATTTGAAGTTTTGAAAAGTGTTTTCTGGAGATTTGTTGGAAGCTCATTTTTAAACGTACTAGACATCGAGGTAGATATGTTAGAGCGCTCATTTTGTAATGCCGAGAGTACGGATCAGGCCGCCTCCCTGAGACGGTTACTGTGTATGGACCTAATGACCTAATGTATTGAAGGACTTGAGCAAGTCCTTCACTCACAATATCTCAGTGCCATCGACTGATGCTTGGTCATTACATAGTGGCTCTTAGTAAATGGGTAATGATGATGATGATGATGATGAGAAGGATGATAATCCTTAATAATAATATCCTTAAAGCGTGTGTCTGTCGATAAACGCTCTGGAATCTATGGATATGGCTTATTATTGTGAAACAAAAACCGTTTGTGACGTCAGTACTGCGGTCTTGACGACGGCGATCAGAGCATTTTAACCAACGACACATATATAGGCCTATATACACAGCCGTTGTAAATATGCCGTCATAAGACGGGTAAATAATAATAATGGTAATAGACTAATAGTAATAATACAAATAATACTACTAATAATAAATACACAATAATAATAATAAATAATAATAATAATAATAATAATAATAATAATAATAAAAACAATAAGATGAAGGTGATTATGGTGTTCACGATGAAAATGATACTCGGTAATAGTTTCGAGTCTTCGGGGTTCAAATGAAGGCCTTATTCTGAGAAAATAATAATGGATAATGTTTCTCCTGGGTATGAGAAGCTGGAGTGCGGTATACCCTCCAGTCCAAATGGTGGAGAATACGGTTACCACAAAATACGCATGTGCGTGCGTATGACTTTTCACTTGACTATCTGGGCTAATTTAACAGGTTTAACTCCCCGTCTAGTACGGTCCGTATACATTTGTACTTTAATGGCGTGGCATAAATTCAAAGGGGCAGCGATGGTGAAGCATCTCACCTGAGCAATTCAGTGAATAATGAACAATGTCAAGGAAAACGTTTACAATTGCACTTACCATTCCTCGCCTTCTATGAACTTACCTTGTCTTACCTTATCTTACCTTACCTTGCATAGACCCATGGACGACTGTAGGGGGTGGGGGTGGAGGGGGCATTTGCTCCTGAGTTTTGCGAATATTTTACAAAAATTAAATCTTTTGATATTATGATTATTTCAAGAGTCCCAAAACGATTTTCGGATGAATTCCTGCGGGCGCCCATGCAACGACCACCGTATTGCAAGTTCGTATACCTTTAGAACAAAGAAGTAAATCTTCTCAAACCTTTCCCTACGCGTTGGTTTGCACTTAAAATTAGTTATGTCTTATATTGTATATAATATTATAAATAATATAAACCAATTTATAATATTATTAATTAATTCCGAGCAAATGCCATTCTTTCGATTCACTTTCATCCCTTATTTTCTTTTACGAGATTTGTTTTGAAAGACTTTAATCGTTAAAGTATTTTAAAGTAATAATGGTCAATTATAAGAGTATTTTGAAAAGGTTATTTAGTCTTTATTGTGCGCTTAATGAGTTCATTTGAAATGAAATCCCATTGTTATTGAAATCTAAATTTGTTGTTTCCATACCTGGTCGTAAAATCTAGATCGATATCCGCTCATTTCGTTATTTATAAATATCCATAGAATTCAATGCAAAACAATTTCTTTCCGTCTTTGGCAGAAGAAGAATTGGAATCTAAGTAAGTAAGTAAGTATGGACTTTAATGCTCCGCCTGCAAACGCACTGCGGCTAACAAACGGGTTAATACAAGTGTAAGAAACTGAACATATCAAGCACAGGCACAAGCAACCTAAATAAAAGGAAAAGAAAAAATTATTTAAATCCAATTAATGTTCAAATTCCTAAGTGGAGCATTCTAATGATAAAATGTTTTCTAGACAGTGTATCAGCCCTCGGGACCTCCGAAGGCTTCATTCGGTAATTTCATCGCCTTATTCAATAAATTCTAGAATTCAATTTATTCAGCTTTTTCTAAGTCGTACGTCTTTCCAAATTATTTCAAACTGCGCAGTACAAACACTCCTCTTATAAATTACTAGATACGATTCCTCTCTAACTATGTTGAACACATAATCATGTTTAATACATTGACTCTTAGAGTGTTTTGGTATCATGTCCAAGATATCTTTCACAATCTAAAATCATTAACCGATTGAGAAATCAGGTTGAAATCCGAAAGAGCAGAAAGACCGGAAGCCAAGTAAGAGAAACCGGAAGCCAAGTAAGAGAAACCGGAAGCCAAGTAAGAGAAACCGGAAGCCAAGTAAGAGAAACCGGAAGCCAAGTAAGAGAAACCGGAAGTCAAGTAAGAGAAACCGGAAGCCAAGTAAGAGAAACCAAAAGTCTGGTCAGAGAAACCGGAAGCCAAGTAAGAGAAACCGGAAGCCAGAATAGAGAAACCGGAAGACATTATACAGCGATGGTTTTCAAGCCTTATGGAATATGGGGTAAAGAAAGACTAGGAAGTTCATGTCGTAAGTTGTTACACGCCACCACTTGATCTGGCAAAAACAACTGCAATGTTCTAGTTATTTAAACGTGACGACTAACATAGTCCAGAAAGTTGGATCGACAACAGTGAAGCTTCTGTGCTGTACTGTGGATGTTCTGGTTGAGGGAATAACCATTAACCAGGTCACTCTGTTACTGCATGGCGAAGAAATACACGACCAGAAATGGACGAGACCAAAACACGCAGCACCTAAAGATAAGATGGATCACAGCCCATAAGGCAATTAAGCAAAAGCATGAGGATATTAAAGCGAATGTAGGAATGAGAGAGTAAGTTTGGAGAAGAAAAAAACCTCCATGAACCGATGGAGTAAGAGCCATGGCGTCGAGGAAGTAGGGTTACGTCTCTTACGTTTTCAGAAATTGTCCCGTAGATCAAACTCTTGTTGACGTGGAACCCCTGAAAGAGCGCCCTTGCCAACTCCGTCAGCTCCTCTTGGTTTGAACAACAGAGGTTTTTATGAACAACTGCGCACTTACTTTCCACGAGAATGAATAGAGTTGTACTCAGTCACCAAATGAAAGCCCACACCTGTTCCAAAATTTGTCATATAATTATTCATCGTTTGATAAACTGAAATAAAAGCCATTTCCACTTAACCAATTCTGGCGCTCTTTATAAAGCGATTGATTACGATTTTTTGATCGTGAATATAATTAATTCGTTTATTCTAGTGAAATTAACAAATCAGACATTCGATGGAAAATAATTCTCGTTGTGACGAGTGCAAGTTAGTACAAATGTATTATTCATAGATATAAATATACTTTTATTAGAGAAATTGAAAACGAGAAACTCGAGGGAGAGGTGATCAAGTGCTGGGAAAGATATACAGAGTTCAATCATATCTACAATCAGAGCCAAATATCCTAAGGGTCGTTATCCAAGAATAAAAAAAATTAATAGATTTACAAATCCTGATAATCTAATCTAATCTCTAACCAAATCTGATGATTTCTGTAGCGCCCTTGCATTAATGGCCCAAAAATGGTGATTATGTAATATTATGTTTAAATAGTATAGTATGGGCAGGTCTAGTGTGCAGTTAATTAGAGAAGCTTTAGAGAAGCAGTTGGGGAATTGTAGAAAAAAGACTGGGGAGGGGGTGATCATTTTATACGTATTTTGCAAACTGATGTAAACGAATTTTGGAAGCAGCTGATTTCAACGTCAGCAGTTGTGCAAGTCAGACTCGAATCAAAGTCAATTGTTTTGTTGAGCAAATTCAAAATGCACACGTGATGCACCACGGAAATTTCTTTTGTCAGATAGAGTAAAATAATGCTAAAGCACACACGCACGACTGTGGGGTCCTAAGAAAGACCAGGGGTTGAACCCGCCTATACTCCCGACGTTTACAATTGCATTTTACCTTTCCTCGCCGTATAACCTTACCTTGCATAGACCACCGTATGGAAAGTTCGTATACGTTAAGAACAAAGAAGTAAATCTTCTCAAACCTTTTCCTACGACTAGGGTTGCTTTTAATATTAATGCTAATTTTTTACTGAATATATTATAATCCAATTTATATCAATCAATTCCGAGAAAATGCCATTCTTTCCATTTATTTCTTAGTCCACTACGCGAATTGTTTTGACAGTATTTTTAAAGCAATAAATTAATCAGAGTATTTCACGAAAGTGTTTTTTTGCATAATTATGCGTTACTTTTCGCTTGCATCGATTATGGTTTTTATTTTTGATGAATGACGAGAGCTTTTTGAATCGGTGATTTAGCGTTTATTTTGATCTTACTGAGTCTCTATAATATGAAATACGATTTTTATTGAATACTTTATTTAATGATTCTTTAGGTGGTCGAAAAGTCCAGATCGATATCCGCTCATTTCGTTATAAATAGCGTCAGAAACTTCACACAATTAATATCAGTTTCTTCTCGTCTTTGGTGGAAGAGCACCTGGAACATTGGAAAATTTCATTCGGTAATTTCATCGCCTTACTTAATTATTAATTTTATGATTATTGTCAAGCTACGTAGAAAATACATCTCAGCTTTTTCTAAGTCGCATATTTTGTCAATAGGTCCTAAAACTTCCCAATACAAATGCCTCTCTAACTATGTTAAACGCATGATCTCATTTCACACATTTACTCTTGAAACGTTGTTGTATCACGCCCAAGATATCATTTGGTGGTCGATTGAAGTGAATTCACAAACGAAAATCATAACCCGTTGGAGAAGTCAGGTTGAAAACCGAAAGACCAGAGAAACCAGAAACCAGGTTAGAGAAACCGGAAGGAAGGTTAGAGAAACCGGAAGCCAGGTTAGAGAAACCGGAAACCTGGTTAGACAAACCGTAGCCAGGTTAGATAAAGCGGAGATCAGGCCGGGACCGGAATATACTCATCCGAAAGAACAAATCCGGCAAACGCAGTGAAGGATCTTTCAAAAGGCTACTTACTTACTTACTTTATTACCACGTCGAAGCGCAGAACGAAAGCGCAATAGATGTTATTTTATTATTTTCATTACTATTTTTTACCATTTTTATTGCTACTATTATAATATTTTTAAATTATTTTTTACCCGAGGTGAGTATAATTTCTAAGTAATCAACTAATTACGCTGCGAGCTGTTATGTGTGTCTGGAAATAACGACTCGTTCTCCGTAACGTCAGCGAACATTCGTGGAAATAATATGGTTTAAGATTTTAATTGAACTTTAGCTGGCAGAAAGTCTGCTAAGAAGATAATGATTCTGTGGTGTCGTGGATATTAGAGAGATCAGTAAAGAAGAATTTGAAGACCTAAGTTAATTGTTTGTTGCAGACTGAAAATCATGGAGAGAAGTACACTTGTCTTGCTTCTGCTGTCAACCGTCTGCTTCTCATTCGCAGTCTCAAGTAATACTATAAATTCGGTTAAAACTTGTTAATAAACTCCGGAGTTTTAGGCATCAACGGCTTTCCATAGAAAAAGAACAGCAACCAAATAATCCTCCCAGCGTCTCTGATCTGTTTCTAAAAAGGCACTATATACAGACATACATGCACACATACACACATATATACAAACATAGATACGTTCATATGTATACACATAAATACGTATATGCATACACATATAATTATATACATACATATATACACACATATGTATATACATACAAATAGGCATACAAACATACCTACATACATGCATGCCTTCATACCTACCTACATACGTACATACATACATACTTTCATACATGCATGGATACATACATCAATACATACATAAAGGTGCATATAATTATGTACATTCATACAGGCATGCAAACAAACATGCATACCTATATGTATACATCTATATAAATAATGCCAAGATTCTGTCTGTCTGTCACAGCGATCTTTGACCGCGATGCATTTCTACAGCTTTGGACCTTTTCACTCCAAACCTTCACTACTGTCTCGGGGTGGGCATTACACACCCAGTGTGAGGCTTCGCGTCCCCCGTTTTCACCGCTACCATGGTCTCCCGGGCCAAAACCTACCCGGGCTATGCATTTTTAGCTGGTAAAAAACTTACACTCAACCTATTTTCACTCGCCAGATGGCGCCGCCGGGTTAAGCAGCTACAGTGCGGATTCGCTAGAGGGATTCAAACTTTCACTGAACTAAACCCGGCCAACGCCGGGTTAAGCAATGTTTTGTTGCTCATTCGCTAGAGGGATTGAAACACCCAAAACGCCGGGTTAAGCAGCTTCGCGTCCCCCGTTTTCACCGCTACCATGGTGTCCCGGCCCAAAACCTCAGAAACCCGGGCAACGCCGGGTTCACCAGCTAGTATATATAAAAACATAGACACATGCATACATACATATATAGGCCTACATGCATACATACTTACTTGCACATATGCATACATACAAATTTACATACATGCATATATATGCGTAATTTCATATGCATGTACATGCATACATATACATACATATTGTAATTGTAATTGTAATCGAGAATTTACATAACGCCACTCAAAATCAGAGGCGCTCTAGACCCGGGTCAGTGTCTTCACTGACATAGAAAAATGTTTTCAGGCGCTTGCAAAACTGGACAGGAGAGAGAGAGGAGGACAAGCCTAAAGCCTTGAGGGAGGCTGTTCCAGGTGGAAGGACCGACAACCGCAAAACTACGAGACTGGGCCGTAGCAGTGCGCATCCAAGGAACTACCAAGTGTCCACGGGCAGATGACCGGAGAGAGGCCAGACCAGGCAAACTGGAAACAGAGGTTCAGTTAGCCATGAGAAGGCTGAGATACAGCGGAGCTGAGCCAACAAGACAGTTACGCATGAGGGAAAGGACCTAAAATTGGATGAATTGGTGAACGGGAAGCCAGTGAAGGAGTCCCGGATGTAGGAAAAGATATGGGCAAACTTCTTGATGCTCCCGATGAGGCGAGCATCATCATTAAGGATCGACTGAAGCTTTGCTGCATTAGTAGAGGAGAGGCCAATATAGACAGCGTTTCCGTGTTCAACCCTAGTGCAGATCAGAGCATGAACCAAGTTCGCAAACGCATGCAACGGAAGGGACTGGCGAATGTCACGAATTTGGTGTAAATAGTAAACATGCACATATAGTATTTGAATACATACATACATCCAAGCATACATACATATATACATGTACGTACATACATGCAGACGCAAGTGAAAATAGTCGTTTAGCAGGTTGTTATATCCACTGATTCGGTCTATCTCCCATTGAAGGTGCATTTCGTTGTAAGAACGGCAATTTGTCTCGTGGTTGGATCTGTAAAATCTGGAAATCTCTTTTGTAGACGAAAGCAAAAGAGGTTCGAGGAATGATCCTTTTACGTTAGAAGAGATTTTAGCGTTGGACTCGAATAAGGACGGAATCTTGTCCCTTGTGGAATTGATCCCTTATATCAGAGTTAAGTATGGACCATTTCCGAACGAAGAAAATCTCAAGTTTTATGCTGCGGTAAGTCTTCAATATCTTTCTCTCAGTGTATCTCTAACGCTCTGCCTTTGTATCTTCTCAGGCTCTTCGCTGCATCCTCCTCTATCTGCCTCCCTCTGCCCTGTCTGTCTCTGTCATCTCCCTCCCTCCCTCCCTCCTCCCTCCCTCCCTCCCTCCCTCCCTCCCTCCCTCCCTCCCTCCCTCCCTCCCTCCCTCCCTCCCTCCCTCCCTCCCTCCCTCCCTCCCTCCCTCCCTCCCTCCCTCCCCCCTCCCTCTCTCTCTCCCTCCCTCCTCTCCTCTCTCTTCCCTCCTCTCTCTCTCTCTCTCTCTCTCTCTCTCTCTCTCTCTCTCTCTCTCATCTCTCTCTCTCTCTTTCTTTCTTTCACTCTCTCATTCATCTTCTCTCCTATGCTCTCATCTTCTCTCTGTCTCTCTCTCATATCTTTCTACCTCCTCTCTGCCTCCCTCCCTCCCTATCTCTCTCTACCCCTCCTTATCTCTGTCTTTCATTTATCCATTCGACCATTCTTCTTTTCGCTCAATCAATCATAGAAAATTTGTCAGAAGCCATTCTCCGGGCCTAAGATGTTGAATCAGTCTTGCTTGTGTCAGGTTGTTACCTTTCCCGCAAGCCCATAAGGAACCCGTTTGGGACCCACATTTCCATATCTGGCCATATTTGGGGCCCAATGGGTCATCCAATACCCACGAGAGTGCTAGCAGGACTTGTTAGTGTCTAACCAAGACAGTCACCTAGATGCTGAGCCTTAGGATTTTGGGAAGCTGTAGATATTGTCATGCTGTGAAAGAAGGGACTTCGGATAGGAGAGTCTGAATAGTTCGGTTGAATGTGACAGGTGGAAAAAGCGTTTGATGGAAAAGCCAGCTTTGACAGGTGGAAAAACCATATTTGGGAGATGGAAAAAACCTATAGTGGAAAAGCCACCGTTGACAGATGGAAAAAGCCTTTGATGGAAAACCACATTTGAGAGATGGAAAAAGCGCTTGGTGGAAAAACCACATTTCTCAGATGGAAGAAACGTTTCTTTGAAATGCCAGGTGGAAAAAGCTTTTGTTGGTAGTGCCGCCTTGAACAGGTGGAAAATGTCTTTGATAGAAAAACCACCTTTGGCAAGTGGAAAGAGCAGCTGGATCGTCAATTGTGGTCGGGCTTTTAACAGATGGCAATGAATTAATAATGAAACGTCTGGTCCAATCCAATCCCATACAATCTAGGCCTAATCTAATCGAATCTAATCCAATGATTTCTATAGCGCCGTTTTCTTAATGCCTAAGACATCAGTCAATTGTCGCTTTGAGGAAAATCGCAATCAAAACTAATTAAACTTAGAAATTTTCAGTTAATCTGTTTGTTAGTCTATTGAAATCCACTTTTGTTGTTCCCAGTTCCTTCTGGATAATTTGGATGACAACCGCGATCAGAAAGTGACCACGGAAGAGATGCGGAAGTTTTATTGGGTTTTGCATTATCCTACGGGATACCCTCGTCCTCGGACAACCCCGCCACCTCATCGTCGGACAACCCCGCCATTTCATCGACGGACAACCCCGGCACCTCGCTAGGCATGACCGTGTCCTTGCGCGCTGAAAACTTCACGCCTTGTTGCTATAAGTCGGCGTGAACTATCAACAACGCTCTGATTAATTGACAAATAATCATTGTTTGAATTTTAATTGATTTAATTCTGCAATGATTTGACAGATTAAAAATGTCCAGCACTACTTCAGTTATTTGAAGTTCTGAGAAGCGTTTTCTGCGGATTTGTTGGAAGCTCATTAGACTTACTATATAGAGATCGTGGTAGATATGTTATATCGCTCACTTTGTAATGCCGAGGGTACGGGATCGAGCCTCCTCCTCTGAAACGGTTACTGTGTATTGACCTCTAGCAAGTACTTCACTCACAATATCTCAGCGCCATCGGTTTTATTCTTGGTCATTACATATTCGCTCATAGTAAATGGGTTATGGTGATGATGATGATGATGATGATGATGATGATGATGATGATGATGATGATGATGATGATGATGATGATAATGATAATAGGGACCTGCGAATCACAAATTTTCAGTCGAATCGAATCTCGAATCGAATCGGGGATAAAGATTCGAATTCGAATCGAATCTCGAATCGAATCAGCCGGTACCAGTTTGTTATTCATGAAGCTTGATTGCACAGGCGTACCACAATATATACCAATAACTTTTCTGCAGTTTAAAATCAATTAAACTAAACATTAAGCTAATTAACAGAATTAAAAATAACACACAAAATTTATGAGTTAAGTAAGTAAGTAAGTAGGCCCCTATATTATTTAGTTTACCCACTGCATAACCGCACACATCTAAACGGAGTATAACCAGAGCTTATCATTTGAGGCGATCGATCGATCGCTCTCCTTGGTCGCTCGTCTTGCAAAGATACGGGCGAGCGGCTAATCGCTCGCCTAGCCGAAGGTGTCGCAGCGTCGGTCGTCGGTTGTTGAGTTTAAGTTTAACTCCAAGACGATAGACGGAACTGGAGCTAGACCATTAGTCTATTTACCTAATTTGCATTAATTTACTTACTTGCGGCAGCGGTGAATGCGTGCCGTGACCTAATGACTACTGAGTGATCACTCTAATTTCGTGCAATATGATTGGCCATAACAACACGGTCGACACCTCACGCCGCGTGACATCATACGTAAAGTCACTAATTACTGGCAGCTATATGAATAGGATACAGATATACATGTACACTGTACACAAAAGTTCTAGAGGTCGGCCGCGCATCGCTCGCCTACTCAATCCAGCGCGATCGATTTTCAAACCGCCTACTATTTTCAAATGAGAAGCTCTGAATAGGCCTATAACATTCTAATTATAAACCATAATCTTGCCCGAGGATTTGCTTATAAACCCTATAAAACCCTGTATTCTAATTATAAACCCTAATCTTGCCCGAGGGTTTGCTTATAAACCCAATAAAACCCGGTATTCTAATTATAGACCCTAATCTTGCCCGAGGGTTTGCTTATAAACCCTATAAAACCCTGTATTCTAATTATAAACCCTAATCTTGCCCGAGGGTTTGCTTATAAACCCTATAAAACCATGTATTCTAATTATAAACCCTAATCTTGCCCGAGGGTTTGCTGTTGTCGCGTGCCGCCGTTGCCCGCAGAAATTCAACAACCAATCCACGCACAGTAAACAATTAAAACAACTAATTTGCAACAAACTGCGTCAAGAGTTAATAATTTTTCCGAAAAATGATTCGAGATTTTTTCGAATCATGACATCGTTTTCGAATCGAATCGAATATCGCCGTCCGATTCGTTTTCGAATCGAATATCGAAGCTTCGCAGGTCCCTAAATGATAATTATATTCTTTATTATTTCAATCCGACAGATGCAGTAAGATTACATTGAAACATGAAAGTGCAATCAAGATCTTAATTAACACACGGTTTGGCAGCCATGCAAGGCGACGCCAAAGAGGGGGGTTACGGGAGTCGATCCGCGTACCTTATGCTCTCCTGGCAATGAGTGTTATCACTACTCTATCCCCCTCCCCTAATAATAATAGTAGTAGTACTAGTAGCAATAGTAGTAGTAGTAGTAGTAGTAGTAGTAGTAGTAGTAGTAGTAGTAGTAGTAGTAGTAGTAGAAGTAGTAGTAGTAGTAGTGGTAGTAGTAGTAGTAGTGGTAGTAGTAGTAATAATAATAATAATAATAAAAATAAAAATAATAATAATAATAAAAATAATAATAATATTAACAATAATAATAACACCAATAATAATAATAATAATAATAATAATAATAATAATAATAATAATAATAATAATAATAACAATAATAATAATAATTATGATAATAATAATAAAACAATAATAATATTGGCAGAATTGGGTTGACGCCTTGATAATGCCACGGGCGATCCGCGCGAAGCGAATTCTTTGCACCACAGAATCTCCAACGGTTCAACAGTTAACGCGGTGGCCTACAGCGGCTCGATGGTATCAACCCAACAGGACTTGGACTAAGTTGCCTTGACCGCATCTTGCGCTCCTCTTTGCGCCTTATTGGCCAAATACCCTATAGTCCCTATACTCTGGCCATGTTTCAAATTATATGCTGCAGGTCCTGCATTGGCTTCCCGTACGACAGCGCATCGAGTACCGGATCGTCTTCCTGTGTAGGCGGTGTCAACTGGGTCTTGCACCATCTGACTTGCTGGCTCTTTTCCGGCCTGTCTTGTCCTCTCGGACTGCTCGAGTCCTCCGCTCGGCGGGGAGGAGGTGCTCTCAGTTCAGTTTGCCCGTACTGCAATCCTGCAAAGCCGCGCCTTCTCGGTGGTTGACCCGACCATATGGAATGGCCTCCCTCCTGAGTTGCGCTTACTTACCAGCTCTGCCTCTGACACTTTCTATAACCGCATGAAAGCTGTTCTTTGGCCATGCTGGAGTCGGGAGCACCTCTGAGTAGTTCTTTTGAGAAGGCGCTATATAAATGTATGAATGAACCGTTCCGGATAAAACAAGTATTTTAATCTCTAAGAGAGCGAAGTACCTCAGGGCCAAAGAATAACAAGAAAAATATCCAATAATAATATCTGCCTGCTAATTTATATTGCGCGTCTTCGATGAAACCTATCCGATCTGCTCCCGACTTCAATATAGGCCTAACACACCGTGATCGAAAAGAATCGTAATCCTGAATTTGTATAGCGCCACTCTGAGAAGAGAAACTCCTAAGAGGCTCTCACGACCTGACAACAGCAAACCACGATCGAAAAGAATTGTTTTGAAACGCTTGCGGAAATGGGACAAATAAAGACCCAGAAATTCATTTCGGAAGTTCTTAGGCAACCCATTTCAGGCAGATGGAGCGATCACAGCGAAGTGTTTATGGAGTACTGTGTAAGTTCGAGCCATAGGGTCAACCAGGTCGCCTTGTGCGACAGTTCGAAGGAATCTACGGCCTGATATGGATGAACCATGAGGAAGTTCTTAACTCACAACTGCTCAGCAGCTTCGACTGAATCTTACCTAACCATCTTACCTAACCACACCTAGCCATACCTAACCATACCATACCTTAGCTACAGTACCTTACCTAAGGATACCATATCTTACCTAATCTTATCACACCATAACTACACCATCCATAACCATACCATACCATATCAAATCCTACCTTACATAACCATACCATACCTTAGCTAGTGATACCATACCTTACTTTACCTAACCATGCCCTACTATATCTAACCACACCATACCTTACCTAACCATACCTACCTTACCGTAACTGGTCCAGTAAGCAACATTAGTCAAGGCGCATCGCACAGCGTGAAGACAGGGGCGAAACATTGGTCTCAGTTGTGGATGGTACTAAATTTCTCATCGTTTCCCCTTTGCGATTGTTAAATAAATATACCGGCGCAGTTTGTGCCATGTCTAATAATAATGATAATGATAATAACAATGACAATGATAGGGTTGCCAACCGTCCAGATTTTTTCTGGATTGTCCAGAAATTGCAGTCAGTGTACAGAAACCAGAGGAGCGTCGTTCTGGACAATGCAGTGTCCAGAAAAAATAAGAGCACGAAACGATTTTGCAGAATTCTGCTCACCAGTGCAATTAATGCTCCAAATAACGGTGACCGTCACAACGGTCACAACCATCGACGCATTTATAAACCTCTATGGTCACAACTCACAACTACTTGTTTTGTATCGTTGTTTTTACCGGATCCGAAAGTAAGTATCTGCTGTGAAATACGTTTTAAAATTTGAAAAAATTCAATAAATAATTTCTCAAGTTCAAACTCAGTATTTCTAGACTTCTATTCAATAATTCATTTCTTAAAAGAATTGAATAATTCAATTCTTTTAAATGAATTGTTGAATACAAGTCTAGAAATATTACTAAGAGTAAGCATAAGTTATGCCTACTAACTAAACTAAAGGAAACTAAACTGAAGGAGTCTAAAACTATGAATACGGACACCAGCGAAAGTGAAGACTGTGAAAAAGATGATTCAGATTCACTTCCATCTACAAGTACTATAACGCTGCCCAAGAAAAAGAGAAGGAAATGACATTATTGATGGAGTTAGATATGAGCTCACAACTAGAATAAGTGATCAGTTTTTTGGGTTTTCGGTCAACAACAATTTCGAACATCTTACTCCTAATCAGATTCAATGTTTCAAGAAAGATGCACTCAATGTACATTGCTTACACACAAGCATTAGCCTACTTGAATCATGTGGTTCAATTTTGAAAATAATGTTCTGCAAAAAATCAAAATACTTTTGTCTCGATGAAGTATTTTCGTTCGTAAGTTTGTTAGAACTAATTCGCACATGTGGAATTAAAGTTTTGGGAGATGACTTATACAAGGAGTATTACATCTTAAGACAAGTTCTTCCAAAACTGAAGACAAAGACAAAAATCGATGAACCTTGGATAGAATTTTTTTAAACTGTGATACTACAAATTTAAAAAAAACTGGTTGGATACGTCTTAGCAATTCCGATCAGTAATGACCAAGTTGAACGTATTTTCTCATTGATGAAAAATCTGTGGACCGATGAACTCTACAGGATGAGGCCTGAACTGGTGAAAGCTGAACTGTGTGTGAAAGTCAATTTCGATCAATCTTGTGGTGATTTCTTACATTACGTTGGGGGACAGAAATGTTTGCTCAAAACAAGCCAAAGTGAACAGAAGTATAGCTTTAAAAGAAAATAAGGTCGGATTATACTTCACATGAGAACGTTTTGAACCCTGTTATAGTAGTGGATTAAATAATATTCTTTTGACTGTTCTTTATCCTCTTGTATTTTGCCAGACCATAATCGTCACAAATCGTGGGGTGGATGGATATCAAAGGGTCTCGCGCCTTGTCCAGAAATTTCATAATCAAAAGTTGGCAACCCTAGACAATGATAATAATAATAATAATAATAATAATAATAATAATAATAATAATAATAATAATAATAATAATAATAGCAACAGTAACAATAATTGTAATAATAATCATAGCAATAACAATGAAGATTATGATGGTGATCACGATGGTGATGATGCTCGGTAATTGTTTCGAGACTTCAGGGTTCAAATGAAGGCCTTCTTCTGAGAAAAAAGGGTAGTGTTTCTCCTGGGTATGAGAAGCGGGGTGCGGTACTCTCCAGTCCAAATGGTGGACGGTACGGTTACCCCAAAATACGCACATGCGTGCGCATGTTTTTAAGCATGACTTTTTGGGCTAATTAAAGAGGGTTTAAGTCCCCATCTAGTACTGTCCGTATTTATCAGTTGCACCTTAATGGCGTGGCATAAATTCAAAGGGGCAGCGATGTTGAAGGATCTCACCTCATCAATTCAGTGAATAATGAATAATGTCAAGGAAAACGTGTACACTTGCACTTTACCATTCCTCGCCTTATATGAACTTACCTTGCCTTACCTCATCTTACCCTACCTTGCATAGACCCATGGACGACTCTAGGGGGAGGGGCATTTGCTCCTGAAATTTGCGAATATTTAAAAAAATAAATCTTTTGATTATTGTGATTATTACAAGAGTCCCAAAACGATTTTCAGTGCGAGAAAACAGTCCTTGACCATTATTTATTTTTAAACTGGTCACTTGTTCTGTGTTCATGAATAGGTATTCCATACAAAGACGTCATTTCTCTACCCCTACAATAATTTTGCTTTTCCCTACAAAAATGTTGCCTTCTCAGACAAATTACTGCGGACGCCAAGCGTAGACCACCGTAATACAAGTTCGTATAAATTAAGAACAAAGATATAAATCTTCTCAAACCTTTCCCACGAGTAGGTTTATTTTTTTAAATTAGGAGCTGTTTTTATACTGAATATATTATCATCCAATTTATATTAATTAAATCCGGAGCAAATGCATTCTTTCAAATTATTTTTTCATCCCTTATTTTCTTTTACGATTTTATTTTGTTTTGAAAAACATTCATCGTCAAAGAATTTTAAAGTAGTAATGGTCAATTATGAGAGTATTTTGAAAAGGTCATTTAGTTTTTGTTGTGTCCTTCATGAGTTCATTTGAAATGAAATACCATTGCTATTGAATTTTTAATTTGTTGTATCTATACCTAGTCGTAAAAGCTAGATCGATATCCGCTCATTTCGTTATTTATAAAATAATAGCCATAGAATTCAATGTAAAACAATTTCTTTCCGTCTTTGGCAGAAGAAGAATTGGAACCTTCGAAGTCTTCATTCGGTAATATCATCGTCTTATTTAATAAATTATTATGAAGCTATGTATTAAATTCAATTTAGTCAGCTTTTCTAAGTCGCACATCTTTCAAAAGGCTTTCAAAACATAGACCCGCGGCGTTGTGTTGTCATGCCCAAGACATAAATCCTTGGTCGATTCAAGTGAATTCACAAACGAAAAACGTAACCCATTGGAGAAGTCCGGTAAATATCGGATAGAGCTGAGAAACCGGAAGCCAGGTTAGAGAAACCGGGAGCCAGTTAGAGAAACCGAAAGCCAGGTTAAAGAAAACGGGAGCCAGGTTAGAGAAACCGGAAGCCAGGTTAAAGAAAACGGGAGCCAGGTTAAAGAAAACGGGAGCCAGGTTAGAGAAACCGGAAGCCAGGTTAGAGAAACCGGAAGCCAGGTTAGAGAAACCGGAAGCCAGGTTAGAGAAACAGGAAGCCAGGTTAAAGAAAACGGGAGCCAGGTTAAAGAAAACGGGAGCCAGGTTAAAGAAACCGGAAGCCAGGTTAAAGAAAACGGGAGCCAGGTTAGAGAAACCGGAAGCCAGGTTAAAGAAAACGGGAGCCAGGTTAGAGAAACCGGAAGCCAGGTTACAGAAACCGGAAGCCAGGTTAAAGAAAACGGAAGCCAGGTTAGAGAAACCGGAAGCCAGCTTAGAGAAACCGGAAGCCAGGTTAGAGAAACCGGAAGCCAGGTTAGAGAAACTTGTTAATGGATGAAGAAACATCCATATAACATAACACCCTCATTAGAACATTTTAAAAGTCTGGTGTGCATATCCACTTAACTATATCGAATGTTAATGATTAAAGAACCATCTACAAAACACATTCATAAAAGCGTAGTGAACGAGCCATCCAAAGGCTACTTACTTACTTACTTTATCACCATGTCGAAGAGCAGAACAGAAGCTCAATAAGTGTTGGCGAGCCCTTTATTATTATTATTTTATATTATCATAATTATTATTATTATTATTATTTTAATTTTTTTTATTTTAATTTTTGCTATTAATATAATTATTATTTTATTCTTTTTTACCCGAGGTAAGTCTATTTGACCAGAAATCACAAAATTACGTTTGGAGCTGTTATGGGTGTTTGGAAAATCAGGACTCGTTCTCTGTAACATCAGCGAACATGCGTGGAATATTTTGGTTTCAGGTTTTAAACGAACTTGCGCTCGTAGATTGTGTCCTACGAAGATAATGATCTGTGATGTTGTGGATATCGGAGAGATCAGTAAATAAGAATTTGAAGACCTAAGTTAATTGTTTGTTGTAGACTTAAACAATGGAGAGAAGTACACTGGTCTTGTTTCTACTGTCAACCATCTGCTTCTCATTAGCAGTCTCAAGTAATAGACTAAATTCCGTTAAAACTTGTTAATAAAATCCGGAGTTATAGGCACCAAAGACTTTCCATAGAAAAAGTTCACCCATTGTTATCCTCTCTGTGTCTCTGAATTGTTCTTAGAAAACACACTCTAAATATAGCAGTATACAGTTATACACACATACATACATACATACATACATACATACATGCATACATACATACATACATCACCCTAATATACATATATACAGTATGTCTACACATATGTATGTATATATATATTCATACATATGTACATTTGCCCATGTAGCATCGTGCTCGATGGAATCGAATGCCTTTTGAAAGTCCACAAAACAATTGTAGACAAGTCTATTTTTTCGTTTGGCTTTTTCTGCAATCAGTCTTAGCATCAAAATTTGGTGGACTGTACTTCTGTCTTTTCTGAACCCTGCTTGCTCATCCGACATAATTTATATTCTTCAGTTTTTGCCTTAAGACGGTTTAACAGAATTATCATGAGCACTTTCCCCATATGATTCATCAGTGCAATGGTTCTGTAATTCTTACATAGCGTTAAATCACCTTTCTTAGGTATAGTTACAAGTATGGACTTTGTCCATTCCTCCAGTACTTTTCCTTCTTGCCACACTTGTTTGCATATGCCGAGAATTTCTTTTATCATATCCTTCCCTCCTGCTCTTATCATTTCTCCTGTTATTCCATCTGTTCCAGGGCTTTTGTTATTCTTCAAGCGGTTCACTGCCCACTCCACTTCTTCATATAGGATGTCATCATTTTCATCATCTCCCTTGGGTGGTGTTATATCTAGCAGTTCTTCCAGGAACTCTTTGTTCGTTTGTTCCATCTCACTATATAGCTCGCTGCAGTATTCTGTCCGTCTCTCTTTTATCTTTTCTTTATCCATCAAGATGTTTCCGCACTTGAAAACATGTGTGTTTAGCACAGCTCTTTACGCCTGTGAATCATGGACAATTAAAAAGACGGACCAGGGTAAAATATTGGCTTTCGAAATGTACTGCTATAGAAGGATACTACACCTAAATTGGACAATGAAGGTGACAAATTTGGAGGTTCGAAGAAGACTGAATATAAAGAAAGATCTAATGCAAACAATAATGAAGAGAAAACTAAGTCTATTTGGGCATATATGTAGAATGGATGACAACAGAAAAATAAAAACCGTGATGATGGGAATTATGGATGGAAATGGGCGGAGGGGCAGACCCAACAGAGAGTGGACAGACGACATTGAAGATTGGTGTAAGCAAGATCTGCACAGCTTAAGAATATTAGCACAAGACCGGGGACTTTGGAAAAAACTGATAGATTATGCATTGGACACCTACGGGCCTTCGGCCCACGGATCCTGATGATGATGATGATGATGATGATGATGATATATATACATGTCTACGTCCACACATACATACATGCATTGATACATACATACATGTTTGATACATACATACATGTGTGTATACATACATATAGGCATACAAACATACACATAAATTCATACATGAATGCATATATGCAAACATACATATATGCATACATGCTTAGGCCTATCTGCATACCCACACGCATACATAAATACTTACGTACACATGATGCATACCTACGTACAAACACAATGTCATATACGTATATATATACAAACAGACATACATAGATACACACACATACATATATACAAACATACATATAGGTAAATGCATAGAACACACATACATACATATGTACATACATACATATGTACATACATACAGATACATGTACAAAGACAAATATACATACTTATACATATATAAATGCATACATGCAGACGCAAGTAATTTAGCAGATTGTTATTTCCACTGATTCGGACTATCTCCCACTGAGGATGCATTTCCCTGTTAGAACGTCAATTCGTCTCATGACTGGATTCTATAAAATCTGGAAATCTATCTTGTAGACGAAAGCAAAAGGAGTTCAAGGGATGATGATGATCCGTTTACATTAGAAGAGATTTTAGTGTTGGACTCGAACAAGGACGGAATCTTGTCCCACGACGAATTGACCCCTTACATCAGAGCTAAGTTTGGACCATATCTGGATGAATATCAGCTCAAGAGTCATGTTCAGGTGAAACTTCATCATCTTTCAGTGCATCTTTCTTTCTGTCTTCCTCCATCTGTCGCTATTGCTCTATCTGTCTGTCTGGACAATACGAAGAAAAGCTAAAGCATTATGTTTCGGTGAGTCTTCAATATCTTTCTCTCAGTGTATCTCTAACAATCGGCCTTTGTATCTTCTCAGGCTCTTCGCTGTATCCTCTCTCTCTGCCTCCATCTCTCTCGCTTTGCCCTGTCTGTCTCCGTCACTTTCTTTTATCTGCTCTCCTCTCTGTTTCCCTCATATCTTTCTACTTGCTCTCTGCCTCTCTCTACCTCTCTCTCTGCCTCTCTCTGCCTCTCTCTGTCTCTCTCTGCCTCTCTCTGCCTCTCTCTTTCTCTCTTTCTCTCTACCTTTCTCATTCGCTCTCCCTCCCTCCCTTTTTCTCTCTCTCTCTGCCTCTCTCTTTCTCTCTGTATCTGCCTCTATCTCTGTCTCTTTCTCTATCTGTCTCTGTCCCTGTCTCTGTCTCTCCCCCCTATATCTGTCTTTCATTCTTCCCATGGACCATTCTGTTTTTGCTCAGTTATTCGTCGAAAATGTGTCAGATGCCATTCTCCGGTTCTGAGGTGTTGCGTCAGTCTTGCTCGTGACAGGTTGTTACCTTACCCGCAGTTACCAAGCCCATATTGAGTCCGTTTAGGACCCGTATTTCCATATCTGGCCCTCTTTGTGGATCAATGGGTCATCTAATACTCAAGACAACGCTAGCAGGACTTGTTAGTTTCTAACCAAGACAGTCACCTAGATGCTGGCCTTAGGATTTAGGGAGGCTGTGAATATTGTCATGTTGTGGAAGGACTTCGGATTGGAAAGTCTGAAAAGTTCAGTTGAATCTGACAGGTGGAAAAAAGCTTTTGGTGGAAAAGCCGCTTCTGACAGGTGGAAAAAGCCTTTGTTGGAAAAACCACATTTCAGAGATTTTAAGAAACTTTTGTTGGAAAAGCTACCTTTGACATGTGGAAAGGTCTTTGATAGAAAAGCCACATTTTACCAGGTGGAGAAAGCTGCTGGATCGTCAACTGCGGCCTAGCTTTTAATAGATGGCAGTGAATTAACGATGATATATCTAATCTAATCCAATCCCATCCATTCTAATCTAATCTAAACTAATCCAATAACTTCTAAAGCGCCGTTTTCATAATGCCTTAGATATCAGTCGATTGTCGCTTTGAGTAAAATCGCAATCAAAACTAATTAAACTGATGAATTTTCAGTTAATCTATATGTTAGTCTGTTGAAATCCACATTTGTTGTTCTTAGATACTTCTGAATCAAATGGATGAGAACCTCGATCAGAAAGTGACCATTGCAGAGGTGCGGAAGTTTTATTGGGTTTTGCATTGGCCTACGGGATGGCCTCGTCCTTGGACAACTCCGAAACCTCGTCTTCGGTCAATGCCGACACCCGGTCGTCAGCCAACCTCGACACCTTGGCCAACCCCGACACCTTGGCCAACCCTGACACCTCGGCCATCCCCGACACCTTGGCCAACCCCGACACCTGGCAGGCAAAACCGTATCGGTGCGCCTTGAAAACTTCACGCGTCGTTGCTATCATTCGGTGTGTAGGCCTACTATCAACAACGATCTCATTAATTGACGAATAATTATTATATGAATCTTAATTCTGCAATGATTTGACAGATTAAAAACGTTCAACACTACTTCAATTATTTGAAGTTTTGAAAAGTGTTTTCTGGAGATTTGTTGGAAGCTCATTTCTTAAACGTACTAGACATCGAGGTAGATATGTTAGAGCGCTCACTTTGTAATGCCGAGAGTACGGATCAGGCCGCCTCCTCTGAGACGGTTACTGTGTATTGACCTAATGACCTAATGTATTGAAGGACTTGAGCAAGTCCTTCACTCACAATATCTCAGTGCCATCGACTGATGCTTGGTCATTACATAGTGGCTCTTAGTAAATGGGTAATGATGATGATGATGATGATGATGAGGAGGAGGAGGATGATAATACTTAATAATAATATCCTTAAAGCGTGTGTCTGTCGATAAACGCTCTGGAATCTATGGATATGGCTTAATATTGTGAAACGCTCTGGAATCTATAGATATGGCTTAATATTGTTATTCTGCGAGAGGCGCTTTATAAATTTCTAGATACAATACAATACAATACAATATTGTGAAACAAAAACCGTTTGTGACGTCAGTACTGCGGTCTTGACGACGGCGATCAGAGCATTTTAATCAACGACACACATATAGGCCTATATACACAGTCGTTGTAAATATGCCGTCATAAGACGGGTAAATACTCCAGTAATAATAATAATAGTAATAGTAATTATACAAATAATAATAGTAATAATAATAATAATAAATACAAAATAATAATAATAATGATAATTATAATAATAATAATAACAATGAGATGAAGTTGATTATGGTGTTCACGATGAAAATGATGCTCGGTAATAGTTTCGAGTCTTCGGGGTTTAAATTTATTTTTATTTTTTAAAATTTATTTATTCCAGATATTTCTATAGCGCCTCTCGAAGTCAACTACTACTCAGAGGCGCCAAGTAAGAGAAACCGAAAATCTGGTCAGAGAAACCGGAAGCCAGGTTAGAAAAACCGGAAGACATTATACAGCGTTGTTTACGCTTGCTTTTGCTGGTTATTGTAATTGTAACCACAAATTTATATAGCGCTCTATCCACAGAGATTTATGTAGCGCCTCTTGAGAGAGAAACTCAACAGAGGCGCTCTCGACCCAACGACGGAAAACGAGGATCGACGAAAACGGTTTTCAAGCCTTATGGAACACGGTGTAAAGAAAGACTAAGAAGTTCATGTCGTAAGCTGTTATGTGGCGGTTAGGCCACAAGGCACGAACGAAGGAATATAATGATAGCTGTCTTAATTAATTAGCGTCTTATTCGATGGGTGGCGCTTTATAACTGTTCGATTATAATTATAATTACAAGTGCTGTATTTGATTTTTGCCATTTTAACGCTTCAATTTATTAATTAAAATAAGAGAACACACCGTCTGTCCAATAATTAGTGGCTAAACATAGGGGGGCGGCTTAATATAGTTGGTAGATATTTCGATTTTGGACACCTGTATTTAAGAAGATGGTAATGGCCTACTATATAAGTATGGAGGCCTGAATATGGTTTACGTACTAACTTATAGTCATGCAGACCAATCAATGTGGCCGGCCTATGGAGGCCAGAATAATGTCTTAGTGCCGAGTTATAGCGTGCAGATAGATGCAGATGGATTCATAGACCCTGCCTCACGGTGCATCGCCTATATCGTAGGGTGGCGGTACTGCACTCTGCATATACAGCGATACGGTTCTTTAGTGTCGTTGGTTAGCGATTAATACTGCACTCCGTGTGGTAGTATACGGCGAGTTTCGGGCAAGTTACAAATATATTTACGGACGAGAGGGCATCCGAGAAAGGCTAATCAGTGCGATCCCGGGTTACAGCCGAATCGATCGCTCTCGGGTGAAGGATTGACTCCGCCGATCCGACAGGTTTGGGGCCCACCCTGCCGTTAGATCGCGAGAAGGTCTGAATCCTGATTGTTGGTAGTTTACGGGCTGAGCATAGCTTGGGGAAAGACCGATCGTGAAAGATTGAGAGCTCACAGGTCTGTTCCGGTGGTAGCCGTTTGAGATACACGGGCAAAGTCCCGCTGTTGACAGTCAGAGATACAGGGGCAAAGACCCGGTGGTAGCCGTCAGAGATACACGCGGAAAGACCGCGCTGGTGACCGTCAGAGATACACGCGGAAAGACCGCGCTGGTGACCGTCTGAGAGACACGCGGAAAGGCCCCGCAGTTGACCGTCAGAGATACACGGGCAAAGACCCGGTTGGTGATAACTCAGTTCAAGTATCGTCCATAAAAGCTGAGCAGTGCGATCCCGAGTTACAGCAAAAACTAATCACTCTTGGGTATTGGATTGACCGCCGATTCGACAGGTTTGGGGCCCACCCTGCCGTTAGATCGCGAGCCGCTCTGAATCCCGATTGTGGAAGTTTAGCAGGCTGAGTAAACCTCGGGGAGAGACCGTTCGTGAGAGATATAGAAAACACAGGTCTGTATCGGTAAAGTGCGGAGAAACATTCCGCTGGTGACGTCCGGTGAAGTACCGGAACGATCTTGTTGAAACTGTTCGATAAAATCGGGGAACTACCAGTGAATCTTAATACGCGGTATCCGGGTTTGGCTGCTTTACGCGTCATAGTTACTCCCGCGGTTTACCGGCAAATATCCGTCCGGGAGACCATCCGGACGATCCGACCGTTGTCTGTTCCGGTGTTCGGGAAAGTTCCCACGGTGGGAAGCTACACAGGTCTGTGTGCAATAACGGGGTAAAATTACCCACAGATACCGTTAGCAGAATCGAGTGTGAGTACCGAGAAACGAAGCTTACTGTCTGTGAGCTCCCGGAAAAAGACACAACTGTTACGTTCTCTATTGGATTCAGAGAGTCAGGTTCAAGAGATACGGCTTGTGGAGTAAGGGCCCACTCTGCTGCTCAGGTCTCGAGACAGTCTAATTCTGAATAATGGGAATATAAAAGGTTGTGTAAACCGGAAAGAAATCAGACCAAGATATTCGGGTACCAAGGTCCGAAAGAGACACGTCCGCTTTACTAGCGAAATCCAGCTAGTCAGATTCCCAGGGTGAAGTGTACGAGAGCCCCAGGTAATAGGGACATTAAATCAGACCAAGAGATTAACATCAAAGCTCGGGTCGGGTATTCGGGTACCCAGGTGCGGCAGAGACACGTCCGAGGTTTCATAGCCGAAGTTCAGTTAGTCCCAAGGTGAAGTGTACGAGAGTCCCAGGTAAAATCAGACCAAGAGTAAACGATACGAGAAAGTCCGGGTAGTCGGGGTACACAGATAGAACATAATTGCTTGTCGCAACACACAGCTCTGAGAACTGATTGAAGTGCGAGGTTGGGCCCCCTAGTGCGTAGGTCAGAACAAAGGTCTGTGTGTGTAGATAGGAAGGTCATAGAGAGAGGACCTTCACTATCAGAGTGCCATAGAGACCCGTTATCTTTCGAAGCAGAATTCATTATTGTGAGGCCGGTATGCCGCACACGGAAACACAGCTAGAGATAAGTGACAGTAAGGAGACGCGTTGCCCGATGGATACGTGTCTTCTATTACATGACGCAGAGACTCGTCATAAGTACTCCTTGTTCCCTGAACTTAGAGAACGTTTGGTGTTCCATGATAACGGCGATAGTTCAAGAGTCACGAGGTGCAGAATGGTCCGTCAAAGTTCAGACCAGGTAGAGAGGAAGAGAAAGCCCGTAACTAGGAAGGTACACAGAAAGGCAAAGACTGCTGCAGGTAAAAGATCGAACCCTGTTCTGAAGGACGGCCATCCTCAGGACGTTGCCCACCCGGTGACCGCGGAAGTGGCAGAGTCTGATGTCGAGACCGAGCTCTACAGTGTAGCCTCTCTTAGTAAAGCGGTAAACCCTGAACCTCCTCTGACAGGGACGGTCACTATAGACAGATATAGAGATCAGCCATTTGACGGTGACAATAGGCAAGGCAGTGACTCGGGTGGCTCCAGACGGGTAGTGGGCTGGAGTCATCACAGGAACCCGCCCGGCGCGGCAGGGCAGGCGTCCGGGCGGCGAACGCCACAGTTACACGCCACCACTTGATCTGGCAAAAACAACTGCACGGATCTAGTTATTCAAACGTGACGACTAACCTAGTCCAGAAAGTTGGATCGACAACAGTGAAGCTTCTGTGCTGTATGGTGGATATTCTGGTTGAGGGAATAACCATTAACCAGGCCACTCTGTGCAGCATGGCGAAGAAATAAACGGCCAGCAATGGACGAGACCAAAACACGCAACACCTAAAGATGGAGCACAGCCCACAAGGCAACTAAGCAAAAGCATGAGGATATTAAAACAAATGTAGGAATGAGAGAGTAAGTTTGGAGTAGAAAAAGACCTTCATGAACCGATGTAGTAAGAGCCATGGCGTCGAGGGCTTCTGTCTCGTACGTTTGCAGAAATTGTTCCGTAGATCAAACTTATGGATCAGCCCTTGTTGACGTAGAATCCGTGAAAGAGCGCCCTTGCCAACTCCGTCAGCTCCTCTTGGTTTGAACAACAGAGGTTTTTATGAACAACTGCGCATTTACTTTCCACGAGAATAAATAGTGTTGTACTCAGTCACGGTATCACCAAATGAAAGCGCACACCTGTTCCAAAATTTGTCATATATTCGTCGTTTGAGAAACTAAAATAAAAGCCGTTTCCACTTAACGAATTCTGAGGCTGTTTATAAAGCGATTGATCTACGATTTTTTGATCGTGAATATAATTAATTCGTTTATTCTAGTGAAGTAAACAAATCAGACATTCGATAGGAAAATAATTCTCGTCGTGACGAGTGCAAGTTAGTTTGATTTGATTTGGCCTCCTTGAAATCGGACTTGGACCTCTTTTGGACTACTCTCTGGAAACGCCCTTTGATCTGACGTAGCGCTCGTGAATAGGCTGGTGTCCTGCGCTTGACCTTCGAGTGGCGCTTTAGAAGTTTAGAGATTACGATTACGATTACGATTAGTACAAATGTATTATTCATAGGTATAAATATACTTTTATTAGAGAAATTTAAAACGCGTAACTCGAGGGAGAGGTGAACAAGTGCTGGGAAGGATATATACAGAGTTCAATCATATCTACACTGTGTCCCGATGAAAAGTGGACCCCAAGAAAAAGTGTCATAACTCGGTCAAAACTTGTAGTATTTGCCTGAAATTTCGAAAACAACAACAGTAGCCATCCATATTACCATCAAACTGTAACGCCGTTTGGAAATGTTGGTGAGTTTGTCAAGTTTATGAACGTTTGAGATGCAGTACTGAAAAGGGGAAATTTCCAACATACAAGAGCCATAAGGAAGTGATGTTTAGCTACAGCTGGTGTTCAAAATGTCCTCCTTGTTCACGGACACACGACCGTAGACGTGGACGGCACTGTTTCATGGCCCTGTCGATGATCGCGTGGTCAAATAGCTGCCACTCTTCAATCAGACGCGCCCTCAGGTGAGCGACGTCACGAATGCGGGAACGATAATGGCGCTCCTCCAATGCACTTCAGATTTGATAGTCAACTGGATTGAGATCTGGACTGTTGGGCGGCCACTGCTGCGGGGATATGAAGTCGGGTGTCTCCCGGGACAGCAGAGCAATGGTCTCACGTGCTTGGTGCGCAGGGCCACAATCTTGTTGAATGTGAAGTAGCCGGCCGATGAAAAGTACACCCCTAAAAGTTTGTCAAAAATTTGTATGTTGGAAATTTCCCCTTTTCAGTACTGCATCTCAATCGTTGATAAACTTGAGAAACTCACCAACATTTCCAAACGGCGTTACGATTTGGTGGTAATATGGCTAGTGTCAGTGCATATTTTAAGGAATTTTGACTACTGGGACAAAATCAGCCATGGGTCTAGTTCATGATCTTTCTTAGGAAGTCGTCTCTGAGAGGTGGGTGGGAGAAAGTCGGCCATGATCTGGTCGAAGAACTTTTTTAGGAATTAATCTCCAAAAACTTAAAACTTTAAGACTTTTTATAAAAATTCATCTCCAAAAAAAGTTGATGACTTTTTTTTAGCCATCACCTTCTTTTACAACTTTTCTCGGGTCTCCCAACCAATAACAAGGGGTCATTCAACAGTAATGTCATACCTTTCTCATTTTACTACTGGGACAAATCTTGCAACATTTGTCCCACTAGTTGTACTTTATACATACATTGCCTGGGACAAATCAGTCTGACTACTGGGACAAATCCTAAGACTACTGGGACATTTGTCCCACTAGTTGTACAGTTAAAATATGCCCTGGCTAGTGTTGTTGTTTTAAAAATTTCAGGCAAATGCTAAACGTTTTGACCGAGTTATGACACTTTTTCTTGGGGTCCACTTTTCATCGGGACACAGTGTACATTCAGAGCCAAATGTCCACCGTATGGCAAGTTCTTATACGTTAAGAACAAAGATGTAAATCTTCTCAAGCCTTTTCCTACGACTAGGGTTGCTTTTAATATTAATGCTAATTTTTTACTGAATATTATTATAATCCAATTTATATGAATCAGTTCCGAGAAAATGCCATTCTTTCCACTCCATTTATTTCTTCGTCCATTATTTCCATTCACGCGAGTTGTTTTGACAGTATTTTTAAAGCAATGAATTATTCAAAGTATTTCACTAAAGTGTTTTATGGCCTGGCTTTAGGTTTATCTAACCCGGCGTTACTTTATCGCTTGCTTTTTTATGGTTTTTATTTTTGATGAATTATGAGGGCTTTTTCAATCGGTGATTTAGCGTTTATTTTGATCTAACTGAGTCTCTATAATATGATTTTCATTGAATACTTTATTTAATGATTCTATACGAGGTCGTAAAGTCCAGATCGATACCCGCTCATTTCGTTATAAAAAGCGTCAGAAACTTCACACAATAAATATCAACTTCTTCGCCGTCTTTGGTGGAACAGGAACTGGAACATTGGAAAACCTCATTCGGTAATTTCATCGCCTTACTTAATTATGAATTTTATGATTATTGTCAAGCCACATAGAAATACTGCTCATCTTTTTCTAAGTCGCATATCTGTCAATAGTAGGTCCTAAAACGTCCCAATAAAAATGCCTCTCTAACTATGTTAAACGCATAATCTTATTTCAAACATTGACTCTTAAAACGTTGTAGTACCACGCCTAAGATATCATTCGGTGGTCGATCTAAGTGAATTTACAAACGAAAATCGTAACCCGTTGGAGGAGTCAGGTTAAAATCCGAAAGACATGAGAAACCGGATCCAGGATAGAGAAACCGGAAGCCAGGTTTGAGAAACCGGAAGCCAGGTTAGAGAAACCGGAAACCAGGTTAGAGAAACCGGAAACCAGGTTAGAGAAACCGGAAGCCAGGTTAGATAAACCGGAAGCCAGGTTAGAGAAACCGGAAGCCAAGTAAGAGAAACCGGAAGCCAAGTAAGAGAAACCGGAAGCCAAGTAAGAGAAACCGGAAGCCAAGTAAGAGAAACCGTAAGCCAAGTAAGAGAAACCGGAAGCCAGGTTAGAGAAACCGGAAGCTAGGTTAGAGAAGCAGGAAGCCAGGTTAGAGAAACCGGAAGCCAGGTTAGATAAACCGGAAGCCAGGTTAGAGAAACCGGAAGTCATGTACAGCAGTTTTGCCTGTTACCATAATTGTAACCACAAATTTATATAGCACTCGATCCACAGAGGCTCATCATCGAAATCCCTGACGACGAAAATGATGAGCGAATAGAATGGTTTCCATTAAAGCGCTTACGGAGTAAAGGTCAAGGAAGACAAAGGGGAACTTGCTACACATCCGATAGAACAAATCCGATAGACAATGCGAGGAAGCTTTCAAAAGGCTATTTACTTACTTACTTTATTACGACGTGGAAGCGCAGAACGAAAGCACAATAGATGTTGGCGAGGCCTTTATTATTATTGTTATTTTATTATTTTCATTACAATTGTCATTATTTTTACTATTATTATTGCTATTATTATAATATTTTTAAACTATTTTTTTACCCGAGGTGAGTATAATTTCTTAGTAATCAGCAGAATTACGCTCGGAACTGTTATGGGTGTGTGGAAAAATCAGAACTCGTTCTCCGTAACATTATCGAACATGCGTGGAAATTATATAGTTTCAGATTTTAATTGAACTTTCGCTGGTAGAAAGTGTCCTAAGAAGATAATGATTCTGTGGTGTCGTGGATATTAGAGAGATCAGTAAAGAAGAATTTGAAGATCGAAGTTAATTGTTTGTTGCAGACTGAAAACCATGGAGAGAATCACACTGGTCTTGTTTCTGCTGTCAACCGTCTGCTTCTCATTCGCAGTCTCAAGTAATACTATAAATTCGGTTAAAACTTGTTAATAAACTCCGGAGTTTTAGGCATCAACGGCTTTCCATAGAAAAAGAACACAAAGCAAAATAATCTACTCAGCGTCTCTGAACGGTTTCTAGAAAGGCACTATATAATATAACAGTATACAGTCATACATGCACTCATACATACATATATACAAACATATGTACATACATATGTATACACATACATATGTATATACATACAAATAGGTATAGAAACATACCTACATACATGCTTGCATACATGCATACCTTCCTATCTACCTACATACGTACATACATGCATACGTTCATACATGCATGGATACATACATCTATACAAATATTAAGGTGCATATATATATGAACATTCATACAGGCATGCCAACATACATGCATGCCTATATGTATACATATACATATAAACATAGATATGCATACATGCATACATACATAGGCCTACATGCATACATACTTACATACATACACGCATACACACGCACATATATGCATACAAATTTACATATATGCATATATATGCATAATTGCATATGCATGTATATGCATACATATACAAACATATTGTAAGTGTAATTGCAATCGAGAATTTATATAACGCCACTAAAAATCAGAGGCGCTCCAGACCCGGGTCAGTATCTTCAGTGACATAGGGAAATGTTTTTAGGCTCTTGCAAAACTGGACAGGAGAGAGAGAGGAGGACAAGCCTAAAGCCCTGAGGGAGGGGGTTTGCGACGAACGCCCGATTGCCCAGGTCCCCGATTACCCTTTCCCCGATACAAACTCCCCGATTACAAACTCCCCGATAGGCCCAACACCCCGACAGACCCAAGTCCCCGAATATGCAACTAATCCCAAGTCCCCGACAGGCCCAAGTCCCCGATTGGTGATTTAATCTACACGTAAGACTATTTAGTGTCAGTCTGTATAGGCTAAAGAGGGTGACACCAATCGTCTTGGCCTTATCGGTAGACGGAAACAGAGTTGAATAAAGGCAAAGCCAGTTAGATTAATGTAAATAATATTTTTACTTGTGTACGTGTACCATTATGTAATTTGAATTCCTTACTGCACGCTGAATTCAGAAGACAGCTATAAGAGAATTGTCCACAAACTACTTCAAAATATTCTACTTGCTAAGGCTGACAAGTTTTTCAAAAATGCAAGCGCATTATATCCCTTATATTACTGCGGCACACTGGGCATGTTTTGCTGATTCCCCTTGTTGATGGTGCGCCAAAAAGAACATTAATACAAGAACTGCATGCACAGTGCCCGCATGGAATAATAGCTGTATCTGATCTTCCGCATTTGCAAACAGGGCACTCTGCAGAGATAGTTGTTTCTGGTGCCGACTCAGTTGCTGGCGATGCACTAACTGCTGCTGCCGATGCTGGCAATGCAGGTACTTCTGGTACTGCATCTGGTCTTATTGCATCTGGTCGAACTGGTATTGGTCTTGCTATTGTTGCTGGTGCTCTCGATCTTATTTCTGTTCTTGGTCTTACTGATCTGGCTGTTGTCGTCGTCGCCGCAGTTGTCGATGCTGCTGCTCTGCGCGAAGGTAAATCGCGTAGACAACGACGGCGGTTTGGTGTCGCTACAACTGCTACATTTGCAACATCTCCTGCAGCATTGGCATCAATAGAATCAGTAACAGCTGTCGGCACATTATACTTCGAAAATGTGTATGCAACGGAACGCAAAAAAGTGGAAATGTCTTTACGACCGTCAGTCAGATCTTGAGTTAGCGTACTTATACGCTTCTCATTCTCATCAATGCTTCGTCTGCGTCTCGGCTGTCTGTACCCTCGTTCCATACGGAGCAGCTCCAATTCGGTGTGCCGCTGCTCTTGTCGCAGCTTATGTAGGCAATTGTAGAAGGCTGGATGATCTGTTACAATCAAGCTTTGGAGTCGACGATGCCATGCTTCAACATGGTTGTTTGTGGTCGGCATCAGATTTCGGAATCTTTCAGCGACGTTCCACAACGTAGGTGGGAACATAGGTGGTCGTCTTACAGCAGTAACCCCCGAACCGCGAATAACCGGTCCATTTACGTACGTGCTGTTAAAATATTCAACAACTTCTGCCGCAGATACTGGGGCGGTTGATTGTATTAAAGCAAATCCATCTTTGACGCTGTCTGTAGGCAAGAATGCAAGTGCCATCAACATTCTGACATGAATGGCAAACTGTTCATCATCTCGATAAGTTCTTTTGTGACCCATATCGGCAACCTTCCTAATCACTGCCTGACACAAATGGAAGTGACATCCGTTAACAACAACGCCGGGGAAAACCTCTTGAAACGCATTAATTGATGCCAATTCAAAGTCAGTCGATAAGAACTTAGCTGAGAGATTTATCAGAAATCGCTCAGATGACAGTTGTACGAGCTTACTGAGCAATGCATTGTACATAGATTGTGTCCTTCTAGTTGTAAACATGACCACGAACGGAAACACTCTTCCTCGGTAAAATCCGTGGATTGTGAAAAGCTGAAGGAATTGGTGAGGGGCTGCGGAAAAAGTCCCGTCCGCCAACCATAGGTCACAGTCCTGTAACAACAAAAGTATCTAGTGTTCATGAAATGTGTGAATCTTTACGTATATCAACCTTTTATTTAACCAGATAATGGTAGCAACGACACAAGAGACGAAAAAACAATTGCCCCGGTCGCCCGTTTCCCTTTCTCCGATACAAACTCCCCGAGTACATACCACCCAATAGGCCCAACACCCCCACAGACCCAAGTCCATTATCATTATTGTTATATTAAACAGCCATCAATGTTCACCGCACAGAGATGAATAATATGCTCATCAATAAAATGATGCAAAAGAAGCACTTAGGCCAAACACCAGCCTCGTAGATGATTAAAAATGAAAAGTTTGCAATGCCGGAGTTTATTCATTTAGTTCAAAAAATATAGGACGCTCATAAATATGGATCAGTGTACACATATATAATGAAATAATTGTGTATCAATAAGTAACATATTAACATAGTATGAAATACATTGATTACAGTAATACAATTAATTTATGAGCTCTTACCTGTAGTTTCGATAGATTGTTTTCTGTTGTGAATATGTAACCACTATCTTCATTGAGTCGGACGTCACCCAGGTACCAGGCCTGGCCGTCCAGCGTCACTCGCCATGGATCAGCGACGACGATGTTGCTGGCTGTAATGGGGTCCACCGGCATCGTGTGCTTCCGCTTCCGCTGGATGGCGCGTTTGAGTGACAGTTCACTAGGAAGCTGTGTGGCCACATCAGGCGTCACAAATTCATTAAGAAGCGCAGCCGGAGAAGCCTCAGGTCGACGTTGACATTCTTCCAGAAGGTTATGGCGGACATTCATCATTGCTGCTCGCGCAGGTCCAGGCTCATCATGGATGTGCAGTGACGTGGGACGTTTTACTACACTCCCCTCTTCATCTGTCGTAACGTACACAGAACATCGCATTTCGCACGACGCTCGCATTCCCACAGAATTAAAGTAGTATCTCCATTCTTATATAACTTGTTTTTGTTATAAAAGTAGCCTAAGTAATTTAAAATCTTTTTACCACGCTGCGTCGTAGAAAATTCTCCACGTTGCATATCCATTTCCGGAATCTAGTTATTCTAAAATTAATTCTGACTTTATGTATAATAATACTTTCTTCATTTGGTTCTTATATATGTCGGTGCTGCTCGAATAACCGGCTTTGCTTGTATTCAGCTCAGTTTCCGTCAACCGATAAGGCCCAGATTATTAGTGTCACCCTCTATAGGCCTAAGTGTAGATTAAGTTACCAAGTTTCATTAAATCGATACGAATACGCCTTCATTAAACAAGTGACATGCAATAGGCCTACGTGAACGACATTATGAAGCCTATACAGACTGACACTAAATGGTCTTACGTGTAGATTAAATAACCAATCGGGGACTTGGGCCTGTCGGGGACTTGGGATTAGTTGCATATTCGGGGACTTGGGTCTGTCGGGGTGTTGGGCCTATCGGGGAGTTTGTAATCGGGGAGTTTGTATCGGGGAAAGGGTAATCGGGGACCTGGACAATCGGGCGTTCGTCGTGCTCCCGAGGGAGGCTGTCCCAGCTGGAAGGACCGACAACCACAAAACTACGAGACTGCGCCGTAGCAGTACGGATCCAAGGAACTTCCAAGTGGCCACGGGCAGATGACCGGAGAGACGCCAGACCAGGCAAAATGGAAACCGAGGTTTAGTAAGCCCTGAGATACAGCGGAGCTGAGCCGTCAAGACAGTTACGCATGAGGGAAAGGATTTTAAATTGGATGAATTGGTGACTGGGAAGCCTGTGAAGAAGTTCAGGATGTAGGAAGAGATATAGGCAAACTTCATGATGCCCCTTATGAGGCGAGCAGCATCATTAAGGATGGACTGAAGCTTTGCTGTATAAGTAGAGGAGAGGCCAATATAGACAGCGTTTCCGTAGTCAATCCAAGTGCAGATCAGAGAATGAACTAAGGTCGTAATCGCATGCAGTGGAAGAGACTGGCGAATGTCACGAATTTGGCGTAAATAGTAAACATGCATATATTGTATGTTTGTATTGGTGGAACCAGTGTTGCTATATGGATCAGAATGTTGGTGCTTGAAGAAAGAAGATGAAAGACGACTATTGGTGGCAGAGATGAGTTGGCTGAGGAGAATCAGGGGCAGAAGTAGAAGAGAAAGAATCAGAAATTATACAACAACAAGAAACGAGTTGGGTGCAGAGGTAACAGTAGTAGAAAAGATACAAAAAAGAAGACTCAAGTGGTTGGCCATGTAGAAAGGATGGATAACAGCAGATTACCAGTCGCGGCCCTACATGGACAGGTCGAGGGAGACAGAAGTAGAGGGAGACCACGAAAAACGTGGATGGACAACGTCAAGGAAGACTTGAAGAGCAAAGGCACGGACTTAACCATGGTGCGCGAAACTGTCAGAGACAGAACACTATGGAGAAACTTCATAAGAGACCCATCGTCGGGAAACTGATGGAAGAGAAGAAAGAAGAAGAAGATATATTGTATATACATACATGCATCCAAACTTACATACATACATACATGTACGCACATCCATGCAGACGCAAGTGAAAATAGTCGTTTAGCAGGTTGTTATATCCACTGATTCGGTCTATCTCCCATTGAAGGTGTATTTCGTTGTAAGAACGGCAATTTGTCTCGTGGTTGGATCTGTAAAATCTGGAAATCTCTTTTGTAGACGAAAGCAAAAGAGGTTCGAGGAATGATCCTTTTACGTTAGAGGAGGTTTTGGCGTTGGACTCGAACAAGGACGGAATCTTGTCCCTCGCTGAATTGACCCCTTATGTCAAAGCTAAGTATGGACCATTTCCGAACGAAGGGACAAAGACAGAAGATGGGAGAATACACAACAATCTGCTTCTCGAGTATGTTGCTCCGGTGAGTCTTCAATATCTTTCTCTCAGTGTATCTCCAACGCTCTGCTTTTTTCTCTGCTGAGACTCTTCCCTGCATCCTCCTCCATCTGTCTCAATCTGCCCTGTCTGTCTCCGTCACTTTCTTCTCTCTCCTCTCTCTGTCTCTCTCCATATCTCTCTCTCTCTCTCTCTCTTTCTCTCTCTCTCCCTCTCTCTGTCTCTCTGTCTCTGTCTGTCTGTCTGTCTGTCTGTCTGTCTGTCTGTCTGCCTCTCTCTCTCTCTCTGCCCCTCCTTATCTCTGTCTTTTTTTATCCATTCGACCATTCTTCTTTTCGCTCAATCAATCATAGGAAATGTGTCAGAAGCTATTCTCCGGTCCTGCGTTGTTTAATCTATCTTGCTTGTGTCAGGTTGTTAACTTTCCCGCAAGCCCATATGGAGCCTGTCGTGGTCTACGCGGGTGCATGCATCAAGGGAAGAAAACCGACGCGTCAACAAGCTTGTTTACAACGCACGGAAAATTCTGCAACAAGCTGTCAACATTAATTCGGTGCATGCAACAAGGATATACGTGTTCAGTAGGACTTTCCAGGGAAAAGTACAGTGACGTCACAGAACGTTCTGGAATCCGGGAGAACTCTATATAAGATAGACCTGCTGTACATTAAGGGCCTTTTGACGAAGATTTGTAAACGTTGAAACATTGATCGTATGACGTTCAATCGAGACCAGCCAACCTGTGTGCTGTCTACGATTGTGATATTTGATAGACGAGTTGACTTACTTTACACTTAATCGACTTTATTTTTAAATAAAGATCTTTTAATAGTTCCTTCGTTGGTTCGTCGTTGCGATCGAAGGAGTCGACCGCGACATTATTGGTGGCAGCGGTGGGATCATCGGTGTTGGATCCGGTGAAGAAGACGCGAGCCGACGGAGGAAGGAGTCAACCCGGAGGATCAAGAGACGGTCTGTTCCAGACAGCGAGCGGATCGAGACGCCTTTCTACCGTGGGAGACGGGTGAATCGGCATACGACAGTCGGACGAACGAAGTGCGTCGTTCGGCTGAGACAGCAGAAGACAGCAGTCAACATACGGGTAAGATCCTAGGTGTTGTCGTGGCTGAGAAGGAGAAAAGAGAGTGGAGTTGCAGCCGAGTGGGAGGCAGCCATTATTTCTCTTTCAATATCTGCTGATTATTTCTTTGAAATTTGATCCATTGTTGTGATCGAGGCCAGACTTGCGTGAGCTTGTATAGTTTTTGCGTACTTGGCGAGTGTACTTCTTTGGATACTGAATAGTTGCACTTTGGGTTGTGGAATTTTCCTTTTGTGTGGCGGGTTTGCCGCGTGGTGTCTGTTTTTTTGTTGTTGATTGTTGTTGACTGACTGTTTGTAAAAATGAAAGCGTTGACAACAGAGATGCAAGCGAATATTCGCAAAATGTCGTCTGAGCGCCTTAGGGTGTATCTTATGAAGGCAGGAAGGGACGAAGATGATGTTATGTCATGGGATCGAAATCAATTAATGGAAGAATGGGCCATGGAGATTGGAAAAGAGGAAGAGGAATTTAAGGGTAGTCCAATATCTCCAACAGGAGTGGATTACGAGCTGCAGAAGCGCCGTCTGGAGTTCGAAATCCGTAAATATGAGGAACGGAAAGAGAAGGAAGAAAGAGAAAGGGAGGAACGGAAGGAGAAGGAAGAAAGGGAGGAAAAGAGGAGAGAGGAAGAAAAGAAAGAACAAAGGGAGAAGGAAGAAAGAGAAAGGGAGGAACGGAGGGAGAAGGAAGAAAGAGAAAGGGAGGAACGGAAGGAGAAGGAAGAAAGAGAGAGGGAGGAACGGAAGGAGAAGGAAGAAAGGGAGGAAAAGAGGAGAGAGGAAGAAAAGAAGGAACGGAAAGAGAAAGAAGAAGGAGAAAAGAAGGAACGAAAAGAGAAAGAAGAAAGGGAGAGGAAGGAAAAGCAGGAAGAACGAAATGTTAGAGATTCTTTAGCAAGTCGTACTAAGCGTTATAGTGATGCCCTTAAGAATATTCTTTGGAAATTTCCTTCCGACCCTATAGAAATTCCAGGTTTCTTTGATCACTTGGATGGTTTGTTTAATGTGTATGAGGTGGATGAAGATGTTAGAGCAAAATTATTACTAGCCATTTTAAGTGAAAGAGCTAAGGCATTAACCATGCGCCTTACTGAGGCACAGCTCCATGACTACAAATTCCTGAAGGAGTTTTTGCTACGGGAGTTTAAGATAAGCCCTTCAAATCTTAGAGCCCGATTTTGGTCGTTGCACAAAGCATCGGACGAATCATTTACGATCTATTCATCCAAATTGCGTGTGGCTCTTATGTATTATTTGAAAAGTAGAAAGATAACTGATGAGTTTGATAAACTTGTAAGTTTATTGGTTGCGGATCGGCTTAAGGAGTCCTTGTCGAAGGCTTGTTTAGATTATATCTTGGCCCAAGAAAAAGAGGAGTGGTTGAGCTGTGAAGACATAGCTAATGCGGCTGACATTTATGTAGCGTCGCATGATGGTGGGAATGACTTAGTATGCCGTAGTCATCCGGCACCGAAGTATAACAATTGGATGAGAGGTCAACCACATGTTCAAGTCAATAACCAGACAGCTCAACCCAAGTCTCCCAAACCGGAAATAAGGGGTGAAGCCAAGATAGGTGCGAGGGTGTCTCAGGAGGAGGCCAAGGTAAAGGGTCTCTGTTTCCTATGTCATCAGAAGGGTCATAGGGCAAGGGAGTGCCAGACCAAACCAAGTTCTAAAAAGGTGAGTACTTGTATATCTGGGAACCCAACTGAAGAAGTGACCGACTTATTTGTTGAGAAGGTCAACGTGTTGCATGAGATACCTGAACAGGTAAAGCAAGGGAATTTATTGGATAATTCTAAACCAATAGGGTTGGAAACTGCTGTAAGGGTATACGAGAATAGTATTGATGGATTACACGAGAGGTCGTATATCAATGTACAGATTGAAGATCTCCCTTCTCAGCCAGCATTATCTGATTCAGGAGCAGAAATTTGTTGTATTGATAAGAAATTAATTGAGTCACTAAACTTACCCGTGATTAAACGGATTAATATAATTGGTTTTCAGGGAGAAGGATGTAAGGCGGATGTAGTATACCTACAAATGAAATTAGCTAATTCAATGGAAGGAACGACTAACATTGCGCCATCTTTGTGCGTCATGTTCGCTGTAGTCCCTGAACTAAATGAACGAGTTATTTTGACACCCCATGTTGTGGACCTATTAAGGGATAGTTCACAATATGTAGTGATGGTAGCTGGCGTAGATCGATGTGTACAAATAAATAAAGGGGCAGAAAAAGATAACTTAGAAGTTAACAGCAACGAATCCTTGCCGTCAGAAGTGAATGAATATTCTCAGGAGCAACTAGTTGATGATTCAGATAATTTTCTTGATGTTGAGTCAACAGAGTTCAAGTCTGATGAGGGAGTAGCGAATAATGATACTTTATTGCGTGAGCAACAGAATTGTCACAATCTTATATCTTGCTGGCAACAAGCGAGACAGAATAAAAATAATTTCTTTATAGATAATAACCTCCTGTACCACAAAGGGGAAATTATGGGACATAAGGTTAATCAATTATGTTTACCGGAAGATAGAATCGAGGTTGTCTTGCGAGTAGCACACGATGCCCCATGTGCTGGGCACATGGCTTTTAAGGCAACGAGAGCCAGGATCAAATTAAACTTTTGGTTTCCAAGAATGGATGAGAGGCTTTCGCAGTAATTTGGGCACTTAAACGATTCAAGTCATGGATATTCTTATCAAAGATAATCATTTATTCAGATCATAATCCTTTGTCTTATCTCACAGATGCAAGCCCTAAGAGTGCGAAACTGACTCGTTGGGCGTTAGCATTGCAAGAGTTTAACGTGGACTTTCGATATCGTCCTGGACGTCAGAACACGGTGGCTGATTTCCTCTCTCGGTTGTGACTCGGATGGTGAAGGGGGGAAATGGCCCGACACACAAGGATCGAGCCCGCAAATTGTATAGATAAATTGACTAACTGATGTGTTTTGTTTTGTTTGTGTATGCTGTGTCGAGATGGAGTCTGGAGGCCCGGCTTGATCGTGATGACCCGTTCGGGATGGTGCTGAAGACGTGTCATCATCTGAGGGCGGAGGGAATGTCGTGGTCTACGCGGGTGCATGCATCAAGGGAAGAAAACCGACGCGTCAACAAGCTTGTTTACAACGCACGGAAAATTCTGCAACAAGCTGTCAACATTAATTCGGTGCATGCAACAAGGATATACGTGTTCAGTAGGACTTTCCAGGGAAAAGTACAGTGACGTCACAGAACGTTCTGGAATCCGGGAGAACTCTATATAAGATAGACCTGCTGTACATTAAGGGCCTTTTGACGAAGATTTGTAAACGTTGAAACATTGATCGTATGACGTTCAATCGAGACCAGCCAACCTGTGTGCTGTCTACGATTGTGATATTTGATAGACGAGTTGACTTACTTTACACTTAATCGACTTTATTTTTAAATAAAGATCTTTTAATAGTTCCTTCGTTGGTTCGTCGTTGCGATCGAAGGAGTCGACCGCGACAGAGCCCTTATGGGACCCACATTTCCATATCTGGCCCCGTTTCGGGCAAAATGGGTCATCTAATACCCACGAGAGCACCAGCAGGACTTGTTAGTTTCTAACCAAGACAGTCACCTAGATGCTGAGCCTTAGGATTTTGGGAAGCTGTAGATATTGTGATGCTGTGAAAGAAGGGACTTCGGATAGGAGAGTCTGAAAATTTCGGTTGAATGTGAAAGGTGGGAAAAGCCTATGGTGGAAAACCACATCTGAGAGATGGAAAAAGCCTTTGATGGAAAAAAGCACCTTTTACTCAGATGGAAGAAACGTTTGTTTGAAAAGCCACCTTTGACATGTGAAAAAGTCTTTGGTAGAAAAACCACCTTTGGGAGGTGGAAAAAGCAGCTGGATCGTCAGTTGCGGCCTAGGTTTTAATAGATGGGAATGAATTAATGACGAAACATCTAATCTTATCTAATCCAATCTAATCTAGTCTAATGATTTATATAGCGCCGTTTTCAAAATGCGTAAGACATCAGTCGATAGTCGCTTTGAGTAAAATCGCAATCAAAACTAATTAAACTTATAAATTTTCAGTTTACCTCTATGTTTAGTCTTTTGAAATCCACATTTTGTTTTTCCCAGATGCTTCTGAATCAACTTGATGAAAACAGTGACGGAAAAGTGACCACGGCAGAGATGCGGAAGTTTTACTGGGTTTTGCATTATCCTACGGGATACCCTGGTCGTCGGACAACCCCGCCAGTTGGTCGTTGGACAACCCCGGCACCTCGCAAAGCATGACCGATTGACCGTGTCCTTGTGCGCTGAAAACTTCACGACTTGTTGCTATAAGTCGGCGTGTAGGCCTACTATCAACAACGCTCTGATTAATTGACAAATAATTATTATATGAATTTTAATTCTGCAATGATTTTACAGATTAAAATGTTGAACACTACTTCAGCTATTTGAAGTTCTGAGAACCGTTTTCTGCGGATTTGTTGGAAGCTCATTAGACTTACTATATAGAGATCGTGGTAGATATGTTATATCGCTCACTTTGTAATGCAGTGAGTACGAATTCAAACCTCCTCCTCTGAGACGGTTACTGTGTATTGACCTTTAGCAAGTACTTCACTCACAATATCTCAGCGCCATCGATTTTATTCTTGGTAATTAGGCCTACATATTGGCTCATGGTAAATGGGCAATGGTGATGATGATGATGGTGATGCTAATAATAATAGAAGTAGTAATAATAATAATAATAATAATACTACTACTACTACTACTACTACTACTACTACTACTACTACTACTACTACTACTACTACTACTACTACTACTACTACTACTACTACTACTACTACTACTACTACTACTACTACTAATAATAATAATAATAATAATAATAATAATAATTATAATTATTAAAATAATGACAATAAAAATAATATTATTAGCAGAATTGGGTCGACGCCTTTACAATGCCACGGATGAACCGGGCGAAGCGAATTCTTTACACCACAGAATCTCCAGCGATTTAACGGTTAACGCAGTGGCCTACAGCGGCTCGATGGTATCAGCCCAACAGGACTTGGACTAAACTGCCTTGACCGCATCTTGCGCTCCGCTGTGCGCCTTATTGGCCAAATACCCTACTTTGGCCATGTTTCAAATTATATGCTGCAGGTCCTGCATTGGCTTCCCGTCCGACAGCGCATCGAGTACCGGATCGTCTTCCTGTGTGGGCGGTGTCAACTGGGTCTCGCACCATCTGACTTGCTGGCTCTTTTCCGGCCTGTCTTGTCCTCTCGGACTGCTCGAGTCCTCCGCTCGGCGGGGAGGAGGTGCTCTCAGTTCAGTTTGCCCGTACTGCAATCCTGCAAAGCCGCGCCTTCTCGGTGGTCGGCCTGACCATATGGAATGGCCTCCCTCCTGAGTTGCGCTTACTTACCAGCTCTTCCTCTGACACTTTCTATGACCGCATGAAAGCTGTTCTTTGGCCATGCTGGAGTCGGGAGCACCTCTGAGTAGTTCTCTGGAGGAGGCGCTATATAAATGTACGAATGAATGAATGAACCGTTCCGGATAAAACAACTATTTTAATCTCTAAGTGAACGAAGTACCTTAGGGCAAAAAATAACAATAATAATATCGAATAATAATGTATACTTGCTTATTTATATTACGCGTCTTCGATGAAACCTATCAGACCTAAATGTAGGTCTAGAACACCGCGGTCGAATAGAATCGTAATCCTAAATTTGTATAGCGCCACTTGTAGAAAAGGAACTCCTAAGAGGCTCTCCCGACCTGACAACACCAAACCACGATCGATAAGAATTGTTTTGAAACGCTTGCGGAAATGGGACAAATAAAGACCCAGAAATTCATTTCGGAAGTTCCTAGGCAACCCATTTCAGAAAGATGGAGCGATCACATCGAAGTGTTTATGGAGCACTGTGTAAGTTCGAGCCACAGGGTCAACCAGGTCGCCTTGTGCGACAGTTCGAAGGAATCTACGGCCTGATATGGATGAAGCCTGAGGAAGTTCTTAACTCACAACTGCTCAGCAGCTTCGACTGAATCTTACCTAACCATCTTACCTAACCACACCTAGCCATACCTAACCATACCATACCTTAGCTACAGTACCTTACCTAAGGATACCATATCTTACCTAATCTTATCACACCATAACTACACCATCCATAACCATACCATACCATATCATATCCTACCTTACATAACCATACCATGCCTTAGCTAATGATACCATACCTTACTTTACCTAACCATGCCCTAACATATCTAACCACACCATACCTTACCTAACCATACCTACCTTACCGTAACTGGTCCAGTAAGCAACATTAGTCAAGGCGCATCGCACGGCGTGAAGACAGGGGCGAAACTTTGGTCTCAATTGTGGATGGTACTAAATTTCTCATCGTTTCCCCTTTGCGATTGTTAAATAAATATATCGCCGCCGTTTATGCGCCATGCCTAATAATAATGATAATGATAATAACAATGACAATGATAACAATTATTATAATAACAGTTATAATAATTATAATAATAATCATAGCAATAACAATGAAGGTTGTGATGGTGATCACGATGGTGATGATGCTCCGAGCGGCAATTGTTTCGAGTCTTCAGGGTTCAAATGAAGGCCTTCCTCTGAGAAAATAACAATGGATAATGTTTCTCCTGGGTATGAGAATCGGGAGTGCGGTACCCTCCAGTCCAAATGGTGGAGGGTACGGTTACCCCCAAAACTGCCCTTTCGCATGACTACGTGGGTTAATGTTTAAGTCCCCATCTAGTACGGTCCGTATACATTTGTATCTTAACGGCTAGGCATCCGTTCAAAGGGACAGCGATGGTGAAGGATCTCACCTGATCAATTCATGTGAATAATTAACAATGTCAAGGAAAACGTGTACACTTACACTTTAACATTCCTCGCCTTATATGAACTTACCTTGCCTTACCTTACCTAGCACAGACCCATGGACGACTGGAGGGGGCCAAAGGGGAATTTGTCACTTAGTTTTTGCGCATAGTTTGCAGAAATTAAATCTTTTGATTGTTATGATTATTACAAGAGTCCCAACACGATTTTCAGTGAGAGAAAACAGCCCTTGACCATTGTTTATTTATTTTAAACTGGTCACTTGTTCTGTGTTCATGAATAGGTATACAAAGACGTCATTTTGCTCCCCCTACCAAAACTTTACTTTTTCTCCCTAAAATTTTGCCCCCCCAATATATTCCTGAGGACGCCCATGCATAGACCACCGTATTGCAAGTTCGTATACCTTTAGAACAAAGAAGTAAATCTCAAACCTTTCCCTACGCGTTGGTTTGCACTTAAAATTAGTGATGTTTTATACTGAATATATTATAAACCAATTTTTATTAATAAATTGCGAGCAAATGCCATTCTTTCGATTTATTTTTGCATCCCTTAAGTCTTATTTGCTTTTATGAGATTTGTTTTGAAAAACATTCGCCGCCAAAGAATTTTAAAGTCATAATGGTCAATTATGAGAGTATCTTGAAAAGGCTATTTAGTCCTTGTTTTGTTCTTACTGAGTCCCTTTGAAATGAAATTCCATTGTTATTGAATTTTAAATTTGTTGTTTCCATACCTGGTCGTAAAAGCTAGATGGATATCCGCTCATTTCGTTATTTATAAATAGCCATAGAATTCAATGCAACTCAATTTCTTTCCGTTTTCGGCAGAAGAAAATTTGGAACATTCGAAAGTTTCATTCGGTAATTATTTAATCGCCTTTTTCAATTAATTCTATAATTATAATCAAGCTATTGAAATTCAATTTAGTCGGCGTTTTCTAAATTGCACATCTTTCAAAAGTCTTTCAAAATGAGCACTACAAACACCTCTCTTAACTATGTTAAACGCGTTATCATATTTAATACATTGACTCTTATAGCGTTGTGGTAGGCCTATCATGCCAAAGATATAATTCATGACCAGGGGCGGATCCAGAAGGTCTGTCAGGGGGGCCAAAAAATTATACATTCATACCAACCATCTTTTGGGAATTCATCTCCCAAAAAGTTGATGACCTTTTTTTAGTCATTAACCTGTTTAGTGTCTTCAGTCTACATGGGCCACACGTCCTGTGTACATTGAACTCAACCGCGCCTACGGGGGGGGGGGGGAGCCACGCCTGTGTAAACATAATCTAAATCATAAAACGCCTGTGTCAAATATTAAAAAAAAATTCCGCCCCTGTTCATACTATACTTTTATAAGAGAAATTAAAACGTGAAACTCGAGGGAGAGGTGATCAAGTGCTGGAAAAGATATACAGAGTTTAATCATATCTGCATTCAGAGCAAAAGGTCCTAAGAGTCATTACCCGAGAATAAAATAAATAGATTTACAAATCCTGCTGCTTTGCACTATCTTAAATAATCTAATCTAATGTCTAATATAATCTGATGATTTCTATAGCGCCCTTGTCTTATTGGCTAAGGAAATGTGGATTTTGTAATTGTAATTGTAATCGAGGATTTATATAGCGCCACTCTTAATCAGAGGCGCTCCCGACCCGGGTCAGTGTCTTCACTGACAAAGAGATATGTTTTCAGGCGCTTGCGAGACTGGGCAGGAGAGAGAGAGAGGAGGACAAGCCTAAAGCCTTGAGGGAGGCTGTTCCAGCTGGAAGGGCCCACAACCGCAAAACTACGGGACTGGACAGTAGCAGTGCGCATTCAAGGAACTACCAAGTGGCCACGGGCAGATGACCGGAGAGAGGCCCGACCAGGCAAACTAGAAACTGGGGTGCAGTAAGCCCTGATTATGTCATATGTTTAAATAGTATGGAAAGGTCTAGTGTCCAGACAATGCTGTATTGTTGGTTTTTTTGCTACCATATTTGGTGAATAAAAGATATATATATATATACATATATATATATACATATATCTATATAAAGCACCGCCGAAGGTCGCTTTAAGTAAAGTCACAACCACAGTTCCAGTCCATTAGAGACGCTTCAGAGAAGCAGCCAAGGGGTGAAATTGTAGAAAAAGACTGGGAGAGGGTTTGAACATTTTATCCGCATTTTGAAACTGATGTCAACGAATTTTGAAGGCAGCTGATTTCAACGCTGGCAGTTTTGCAAGCGAGACTCGAATCAACATCAATTCCTTCGTTTAGAAAATTCGAAAATGCATACATAATACACAATGGAAATGTCTTCTGTTTGTCAGAGACTGAGTCAAATAAATGCTAAATCACACTAGCACAACTGAGGGGGTTGGAAATGACCCATATGGGGTATGCAATGAAGACTTAACGGTGGGTACTTAAGAAAGACTAGGGGGTTGAACCCGCCCATCCCAGACAATACCCATCCTGCCTATAAGTCGATATCCGAAGGATCAACGAAACTCAGAGTCAAATCTCAGAATACACAATCTGGAACAGATGAGTTTCCAGTTTAATATTGAACGACAGTTTGCAGACTACAAAGAACGAAAGGCAGTAGATTTATTGTGAATTTATAGGTACAATACTTTACCTTACTTTACCCTACCTTAGCTAACCAATGTACCCTACCAGCATACCTTACCTTAACTGGCCCGGTTAGCAACATTAGTCCGAGCGTGTTTCATTTGCCTAGCAGGGCGTGAAAACAAGGGGTGAAATTGTGGTCTAAATTGTGGGTGGCGGTTGCCAAATTTCTCATCGTTCCCCTTTGCGACTGTAAAATTGTGGTGGGAGGTACGGTATACTCCAGTCCAAAAGGTGGAGGGTACGTGTAAACCTCCCAAAGAAATTACCCGTATGCGTGAGGGTGCCCTTTCGCATGACTAGGCTTATTTTAAAGATTTGAGTCCCCAACTATTACGATCCGAATACATGAATACATTAAAGGCAAGGCTGTAGTTGAGGGTATACGCGGGTATTATTATTATTATTATTATTATTATTATTATTATTATTATTTTATTTTATTTTATTTTTTTTGTCGCCCGAGGTACCAAGGATCCCTCAGGCTCTAAGAAACTATATCAAGTTAGAGGTTCTCGTCCCGCATGTGCTGATCGAAAGAGCCCCTAAATGCCACGGCGTTGAACCGTTGCGTGCAAACAGACAGGCGCTGAAAAAGATGAGTCGTCTCGCGGGGGTCGCCCGTGGCCTGAGTGATGCGGCGGCCCACCTCTTGTAAAAACTCTAATCCTGTGCGGTTTATGGGGCCTAGTGATTCCATGGCAATGGGGATAAACTCGTGCGTGGCGGGGAGAGACGAGTACTTGATGCGCTTACGTTCGGCAGCATGTTCCGCCGCTTCTCCCATTGCCGTCGACGTAAGATGGACATACGAGGCTGCGCACGTGTGGATGGCTGTTGCGTCCCAGGCTATAAATCTGCCTCTCGTCCAAGGGACCAGTGTGGCTCCATCTGGTCTTTTTCCGTCTGTGCGGATCAGTCCGGACGGTTCCTTTGAGCTTGGGATATCCGCCTTTGCCTTTGAGCTTGGGATATCCGCCTTATTATTATTATTATTATTATAATTATTATTATTATTATTATTATTATTATTATTATTATTATTATTATTATTATTATTATTATTATTATTATTATTATTATTATTTTTATTGAAAAACCAAAAGCGAACCGCACATTGGTGAACAAGTATAGAAAAAGATATAAAACATTGAAGTAATAAGAAGATAATAATATTTGAAAAAAGGAGTGTAACATTTAACAAAAATTTAAAATTACTAGGCTAATAACAATACATCAAAAGCATCATAATAGTAGAGAAATTTAAAACTATTTCTATTACCTAAAATATCTGGAAGTTTTATTATTTCAACAACATCAAAAAGCATCCTTATAATAAAGCTTTTTCTAACCAGATTATCAGAATGGGGTAAAGTAAGATTGTTGGCTCTGGGGCGCAACTGATATCCTGTTAATTTAATTTGAGGCAATAAATCGTGAAGGACATGACCATTAAAGCTTCTTATGGCTAAGAAGAGACGAGTATCAGCTAGTTGACAAAGTTGAGCATAGGAAGGATTGTCTTCAGGTAAGTAGTCTCCTCTCATTATTTTTTTAATGATTGAAGACAATTTATCCCGACCACTTTGAGTAGTAAAACCCCACCAGGCAGGAAAAGCATAAAGTAATCTAGAGAGGATTGTTGCTCTAACCACATCATAAAGGCTAGGTCCCTGTAGACCATGAGCTACTAGGGTTCAAGTAGCTTATATGGAGCGACGAGCCTGACTAGAAATTCGGTTAACATGATTAGAAATGTTTAAATTGTCAGATATAATTACTCCTAAGATGGATAAATTGGAAACTCTAACAACGTGTACTCGCCTCTAGAGACCGTATAGTCACTTCAGAAAATATTTGTACTCACCTGTAGTTTGTGTCGGAAAACCAACCGGTAGCCTGTATTCACCTCTAATTTTACCACTATAGCCCTGCAAGTTAAAGGCTGTGGAATCATCCATTCATACGGGCAGCGATGGTAAAGGATCACACTCGATCAATTCAGTGAATAATGAGCAATGTCGAGGACATAGTACGTTAGCTTCAGAAAAACGTTTACAATTGCATTTTACCTTTCCTCGGCTTTTTAACTTACCTTGTCTTTCCTTAACTTACTTTACCTTGACTTACCGTGCATAGACAACCGTATGGCAAGTTCGTATATCTTAAGAACAAAGATGTAAATCTTCTTAAACCTTTTCCTACGACTAGCGCTGGTTTCAAAATTAATGCTATTTTTATAGGCCTACTGATTATATTTTAATCCTATTGATATCAGTTTTTCTGAGAAAATGCCATTGTTTCCATTTACGAAAATGATGATCGAACAGAATGGTTTCCATTAAAGCGCTTACGGAGAAGAGATTAAGGAAGACGAAGGAGAATTTGATACTCATCCGAGAGAACAAATCCGACAAACAATGCGAAGGAGTTTTCAAAAGACTACTTACTTACTATTAGTATAATTATTAATTTGGCATTTATAGCGCGCCTAAACAAAAAGACATCTTGCACGAAAGCGCGTAACAGGAAAAATACTAGTCATAGTACATCTTAAACAGGTAGGTTTTAAGGTTGGATTTAAAGATCGAAGGTGACGAGGATGTGCGAATAAAGTCCGGAAGTTTGTTCCATTCAGTCAATGCAAAAGCTCGATTTCCAAATTTTCTCACTGAACGAGCGATGGCAAAGTCGCCTTGAGATGACGATCGCAGTCCTCGTCTGGATTGAAGAGAACAACATAGAGTAACCAGTGAGGAGACGTATAGAGGAGATGAGTTTGTGTAGACTCGATACATTACTAGACTTTAGTACCACGTCGAAGCGCACAAAGAAAGTCCAATAGGTTTTGGCGAGGCCTTTATTATAAACATTTTTTTATTATCATTACTATTGTTACTATTTTTATTATTATTATTGCAATTATTATAATTTTTCAATTATTTTTTTACCCGAGGTAAGTGTATTTCCTCAGGAATCAACAAATTACGCTCGGATCTGTTATGGGTATCTGGTAAATGACGACTCGTTCTCCGAAAGCTATCAGCGAACATGCGTGGAAATTATATAGTTTCAGATTTTAATTGAACTTTCGCTGGTTGACGGTGTATTAAGAAGATTATAATCTGTGATGCTGTGGATATCGGAAAGATCAGTAAATAAGAATTTGAAGACCTAAGTTAATTGTTTGTTGCAGACTGAAAACCATGGAGAGAAGCAAACTGGTCCTAACTCTGGTGTCAACCATCTGCTTCTCATTCGCAGTCTCAAGTAATAGACAAAATTCCGTTTAAACTTGTTAATAAAATCCGGAGTTGTAGGTATCAACGGCTTGCCATAGAAATAGAACAGAAACCAAAATAATCCTCCCAGCGTTTCTGAACTGTTTCTAGAAAGGCACTATATAATATAGCAGTATTACAGTCATACATGCACACACACAGGTATGCAAGCATACATACATATGTATATGCATAAATATGTATATGCATACACATGTATATACATACATATCTGCATACATATGAATATACATACAAATGGGCATACATACGTACATGCATGCATGGATACATACATCTATACAAAATTTAATATTAAGGTGCATATATATGTACATTCATACAGGCATACAAACATACATGCATGCCTATATGTATACATAAATATAAACATTGATATGTATACATACATACATAGGCCTACATGCAAACATACTTACATACATACACGCATATGTACATACATAAAAATTTACATACATGCATTTATATGCATAATTGCATATGCATGTATATGTATACGTATACATACAAATTGTAATTGTTATTGTAATTGTAATCGAGAATTTATTAACGCCAGTCAAAATCAGAGGCGTTCCCAGGTCAGTGTATTCACTCACAAAGAGAAATGAGAGAGAGAGAGAGAGAGAGAGAGAGAGAGAGAGAGAGAGAGAGAGAGAGAGAGAGAGAGAGAGAGAGAGAGAGAGAGAGAGAGAGAGAGAGAGAGACAGAGACAGAGACAGAGACAGAGACAGAGACAGAGACAGAGACAGAGACAGACAGAGACAGAGACAGAGACAGAGACAGAGACAGAGAGACAGAGACAGACAGAGAGAAACAGAGAGAGAGAGGGAGAGAGAGGAGCACAAGCCGAAAGCCCTGAGGGAGGCCGTTCCAGCTGGAAGGACAAAGAGCCGCAAAACTGCGAGACTGCCATGGGCCGTACCAGTGCGCATCCAAGGAACTACCAATTGGCCACGGGCAGATGACCGGAGAGAGGCCCGACCAGGCAAACTGGAACCGCGGGGTACAGTAAGCCCTGAGATACAGCGGAGCTGAGCCAACAAGACATTTACGCATGGGAGAAGGACCTTAAATTGGATGAATTGGTGAATGGGAAGCCAGTGAAGGAGTTCCCTATGTAGGAATAGATATGGGCAACCTTCATGTTGCCCCTATGAGGCGAGCAACAGCATTAAAGATGGACCGAAGCTTTGCTGTATTAGTAGAGGAGAGGCCAATATAGACAGCGTTTCCGTGGTCAATCCTAGTGCAGAGCAGAGCATGAACCAAGGTCGCAATCGCATGCAGCGGAAGAGACTGGTGAATGTCACGAATTTGGCGTAAATAGTAAACATGCATATATAGTATATACATACATACATCCAAACTTACAAACATCCATACGTGTACACATACATGCAGACGCAAGTGAAAATAGTCGTTTAGCAGGTTGTTATATCCACTGATTCGGTCTATCTCCCATTGAAGGTGCATTTCGTTGTAAGAACGGCAATTTGTCTCGTGGTTGGATTCTGTAAAATCTGGCAATCTATTTTGTAGAGGAAAGCAAAAGGGGTTCGAAGATTGACCCTTTCACGGCAGAGGATGTATTAGCGTTCGACTCGAACAAGGATGGAATCTTGTCCGTCACTGAATTTATTTCTTTTGTTAAAGCTATATATGGACCATTTTCGGACGAAGAACATCTCGAGAATATTGCTCCGGTGAGTCTTCAATATCTTTCTCTTAGTGTATCTCTAACACGCTGCCTTTTTCTCTGCTGAGGCTCTTCCCTGCATCCTCCTCCATCTGTCTCCCTCTGCCCTGTCTGTCTCCGTCACTTTCTTCCATCTCCTCTCTCTCCATCTCCCTATCTCCTCTCCCTCTCCCTCTCCCTCTCCCTCTCTCCCCCCCCTCTCTCTCTCTCTCTCTCTCTCTCTCTCTCTCTCTCTCTCTCTCTCTCTCTCTCTCTCTCTCTCTCTCTCTCTCTCTCTCTCTCTCTCTCTCTCTGTTTCTCTCTCATATCTTTCTGCGTGCTCTCTGCCTCCCTCCCTCTCTCTGCTCCTCCTTATCTCTGTCTTTCCTTTATCCCTTCGACCATTCTTCTTTTCGCTCAATCATTCATAGAACATTTGTCAGAAGCCATTCTCCGGGCCTAAGATGTTGAATCAGTCTTGCTTGTGTCAGGTTGTTACCTTTCCCGCAAGCCCATATGGAGCCCGTATGAGACCCACATCTCCATATCTGGCCCTCTTTGGGTCCCAATGGGTCATCTAATACCCACGAGAGCGCTAGCAGGACTTGTTAGTGTCTAATCAAGACAGTCACCTAGATGCTGGTCTTAAGATTTGGGAAAGCTGTAGATATTGTCATGCCGTGAAAGAAGGGACTTCGGATAGGAGAGTCTGAAAAGTTCGGTTGAATGTGATAGGTGGGGAAAGCTTTTGGTGGAAAAGCCAGCTTTGAAAGGTGGAAAAACCACATTTGAGAGATGGAAAAAGCCTTTGGTGGAAAAACCACATTTCTCAGATGTTTGAAAAGCCACCTTTGGCAGGTGGAAAAGCAGTTGGATCGTCATTTGTGGACTAGCTTTTAATAGATGGCATTGAATTAATAATGCAGCATCTTATCTTATCTAATCTAATCTAATGATTTCTGTAGCGCCGTTTTTATGATGCCTAAGACATCAGTCGATTGTCGCTTTGAGTTGGATCGCAATTAAAAATAACTAAGCTATCATATTTTGAGTAAATGTACGCATTCGTTAATCTATTTGTTTTTCTATTGAAATCCACATTTTGTTTTTCCCAGGATGTTCTAAAACAAGTTGATGAAAACAACGACGGAAAAGTCACCACGGAAGAGGTGCGGAAGTTTTACTGGGTTTTGCATTATGCTACGGGATTCCCTCGTCCTCCGACAACCTCCCCACCTGGTCGCCGGACAACCCCGCCACCTGGTCGTCGGACAACCCCGCCACCTGGTCGTCGGACAACCCCGCCACCTGGTCGTCGGACAACCCCGCCACCTGGTCGTCGGACAACCCCGCCACCTCGCAAAGCATGACAGTGCCCTTGTGCGCTGAAAACTTCACGCCTTATTGCTATAAGTCGGCGTGAACTATCAACAACGCTCTGATTAATTGACAAATAATTATTATATGAATTTTAATTCTGGAATGATTTGACACTTTAGAAATGTTGAACACTACTTTAGTTATATGAAGTTCTGAGAAGCGTTTTCTGCAGATTTGTTGGAAGCTCATTAGACTTACTATATAGAGATCGTGGTAGATATGTTAGAGCGCTCACTTTGTAATGCAGAACCAGTACTGGGTTCGAACCTGCTCTCCTGAGACGGTTACTGTGTATTGACCTTGAGCAAGTACTTCACTTACAATATCTCAGCGCCATCGGTTTTATTCTTGGTAATTAGGCCTACATATTGGCTCATAGTAAATGGGTTATGGTGATGATGATGGTGATGCTAATAATAGTAGTTGTAGCAGTACTACTACTACTACTACTACTACTGCTACTGCTACTGCTACTACTACTCCTACTACTACTACTGCTACTACTACTACTACTACTACTACTACTACTACTACTACTACTACTACTACTACTACTACTACTACTACTACTACTACTACTACTACTGCTACTACTACTACTACTACTACTACTAATAGTAATAATAATAATAATAAAAATAGTAATAATTATAATAATAATGACAATAAAAATGATATTATTAACAAATTCGGTCGACGCCTTCACAATGCCACGGGTGAACCGCGCGAAACCAATTCTTTACACCACAGAATCTCCAACGGTTTAACGGTTAACGCGGTGGCCTACAGCGGCTCGATGGTATCAGCCCAACAGGACTTGGACTAAACTGCCTTGACCGCATCTTGCGCTCAGCTGCGCGTCTCATTGGCTAAATACCCTACTTTGGCCATGTTTCAAATTATATGCTGCAGGTCGTGCATTGGATCCCGGTCCGACAGCGCATAGAGTACCGGATCGTCTTCCTGTGTGGGCGGAGTCAACTGGGTCTCCCACCATCTGACTTGCTGGATCTTTTCCAGCCTGTCTTGTCCTCTCGGACTGCTCGCGTCCTCCACTCGGCGGGGCGGGGTGCTCTCAGTCCAGTTTGCCCGTAGTGCAGTACTGCAAGCCGCGCCTTCTCGGGGGTTGGCCCGACCATATGGAATGGTCTCCCTCCTGAGTTGCGCTAACTTGCCAGCACTTCCTCTGACACTTTCTATGACCGCCTGAAAACTGTTCTTTTTGGCCGTGCTGGAGTCGGGAGCGCCTCTGAGTAGTTCTCTAGATGAGGCGCTATATAAATGTACGAATGAATGAAACAACTATTTTAATCTCTAGGAGAACGATTGGACAGTGGACCTCACCATACTATACTGTTTTAACATATTACACAGTCCACATTTCCTTAGCCATTAAGACAAGGGCGCTATAGAATTCATCAGATTATATTTGATTGGATTATTTAAGATAATGCAAAGCATCAGGATTTGTAAATCTATTTATTATTTTATTCTCGGATAATGACTCTTAGGACCTTTTGCTCTGAGTGTAGATATGATCAAACTCTGCATATCTTTTCCAGCGGGATACGGAAGTTTCGCCCCCGGAAGATTCGCCCCCGGAAGATTCGCCCCCGACATTTCGCCCCCGGGAAGATTCGCCCCCGGATGAAAATGTAAATAAGACTAGAAGCGGGATCTATGATGAAAATGTGACCAAGACTATAAGCTGGATTATCGATGAATCTTCCGGGGGCGAAACTTCCGGGGGGCGAAATGTCGGGGGCGAATCTTCCGGGGGCGAAAAGTCCTAGAACAAAAACGTCAATTCCTCTCATGACTAGAATCAATAAAATCTGGAAATCTATTTTGTAGACGGAAGCAAAAGAGGTTCAATTTATGATCCTTTTACGCTAGACGAGGTCTTAGCGTTGGACTCGAACAAGGACGGAATCTTGTCCCACGAGGAATTGACCCCTAATGTCAATGCTAAGTATGGACCATACCGGAGCGAAATGCATCTCGCGTCTTGGGTTCGGGTGAGTCTTCAATATCTTTCTCTCAGTGTATCTCCAACCCACTGCTTTTGTATCTTCTCTTCGTTGTATCCTCTCTCTCTCTCTCTCTCTCTCTCTCTCTCTCTCTCTCTCTCTCTCTCTCTCTCTCTCTCTCTCTCTCTCTCTCTCTCTCTCTCTCTCTCTCTCTCTCTCTCTCTCTCTCTCTCTCTCTCTCTCTCTCTCTCTCTCTCTCTCTCTCTCTCTCTCTCTCTCTCTCTCTCTCTCTCTCTCTTTCTCTGTCTCTGTCTCTCTCTCTCTCTTTCTCTCTATCTCTCTCTTTGCCCTGTCTGTCTCCGTCACTTTCCTCTATCTCCTCTCTCTCTCCCTCACATCTTTCTACTTGCTCTCTGCCTCTCTGTCTCTGTCTCTGTCTCTCTCTGTCTCTTTGTCTGTCTGTCTGTCTCTGTCTCTCGCTCTCAATCTCTCTCTCCCTATCCCTGTCTTTCAGTCATCTCATGGACCATTCTCTTTGCTTAATTATTCATAGAAAATGTGTCAGAAGCCATTCTCCGGTCCTGAGGTGTTGAATTAGTCTTGCTTGTGTCAGATTGTTACCTTCCCTGCAGGCCCATATGAAGCCCGTATAGGACCCATATTTCCATATCTGGAACCTGTTCGGGCCAAATGGGTCATCTAATACCCATCACAACGGTTGCAGAACTTGTTCGTTTCTAACCAAGACAGTCACCTAGATGCTGGCCATAGGATATTGGGAGGCTGTGAATATTGTCAAGTTGTGGAAGAAGGGACTTCGGATAGGAGAGTCTGAAAAGTTCAGTTGAATCTGACAGGTGAAAAAAGATTTTGGCGGAAAAGCTACCGTTGACAGATGGAAAAAGCAGCTGTATCGTCAATTGTGTTCGGGCTTTAAATAGATGGCAATGAATTAATGATGAAACGTCTGGTCCAATCCAATCCAATCCAATCCCATCCAATCTAATCTAATCTAATCTAATAACTTCTGTAGCGCCGTTTTCATAGTCACTTTGAGTAATATCGAAATCAAGACTAATTAAACATAAATATTCAGTTAATCCATGTTTGTCTATTGAGATCCACATATGTTGTTCTCAGATGCTTCTGGATAACATGGATGACAACCGCGATAAGGAAGTGACCACGGATGAGATGCGGAAGTTTTATTGGGTCTTGCATTATCCTACGAAATATCCTCGTCATCGACCAACCCGGACATTTCGGACAACCCTGACAACTCGCGGTCCTTGAGCGCTGAAAACTTCACGACTCGTTATTATCAGTGGGCGTTTACTGTCAACAACGCTCGTATTAATTGACAAATAATTATTATATGAATTTTAACTGATCTAATTCTGCAATGATTTGACAGATTAAAAATGTGCAATACTATTTTGATTATTTGAAGGTTTGAAAAGCGTTTTCTGCAGATTTATTGGAAGCTCGTTAGACTTACAAGAGATCGTGGTAGATATGTTAGAGCGCTCACTTTGTAATGCAGTGAGTACGGGTTCCCTGAGACGGTAACTGTGTAGGTACTTAGTGCAAGTCCTTAACTTTATTTTATTTATTTTATTCCGGATATTTCTATAGCGCCTCTCGAAGTCAACTACTACTCAGAGGCGCTCCCGACTACAGCATTTGATACTGTGCCGGAATTTTCACGCCGAAGCGCCACGAGCAATTGCGAGTGAAGGACTTGCCCAAGGTCCGTACGCAGCGGCTAGAGTGGGATTCGAACCTGCAACCCTCCGGTCACAAGGCGCCGAACTTACCACTGAGCCACCACGCCCCACTCACTATATCTCAGCGCCATCGATTGATGCTTGGTCATTAGATAGTGGCGCTTAGTAAATGCGTAATGATGATGATAATAATAATAATAATATCTAATAATAATAATATGTACATGTAGAAACGTTATCTGCGCTCTTCGATCCTCAATATAGGCGTAGAACACCGCAATCGAATAGAGTCGTAATCGTAACTTTGTGTAGCTCCACTTCACGAGTAACTCCCCAGAGGCGCTCTCTACCAGACAACACCAAACCACGATCGAAAAGAATGGTTTTCAAACGCTTGCGGAAATGGGGCAAAGAAAGACCAAGAGGTTCATTTAGGAGGTTGCTAGACAACCTATTCCAGAAAGGTGGACTGACCACGGTGAAGTTTTTATGGAGCACTGTGTAAATTCGACCCATATGGTCAACCAGGTCGCCTTGTGCGGCAGTACGAAGGAATCAACGGCCTGCTATGAATGACGGCCTGCAAGACAATTACGCATAAGCATTACAATCTTAAACTCAATGCGTTTTTTGCATGAGCAACCAGTGTAATTGCTTCCGTATACAGATAAATTATGCCCGAACTTAATTTTGCCACCGATCAGACGAGCCGGTGTCGCGTGACAGACTACCCGTCCTAAAACTATCCGGGGGGATGAATAAATATATCCCCCGGATCGAATCTACCGGTATAGAGTATCCGGGGGATAAACCATTTCTATCCCCCATCGTGTAAAATCATCCCCCGGGGGATAAAAATTTACAGGTAAGAGGTATTATTAAAAATGCGCATAATTGATAAATCTATGCTGTAGGGCCTAACTAAAATCAAAATCCAAGTGACTCTAAGTGGTCTAAGCAATGATAGAGTTAAGCTTGCATAGACAGCATTGCCAGTCAACTCTGATGCACAGGAATGCATGCATCAGGGTCGGGGCGGTTTTAGATGTTGGCGAGCAGGATTCAGATCGAAACTCACGTAGGTGGTAGAAGCACGTGCGACATACCTTCCTCACGTGTTCTGAAAAGGTCAATTACTGGTCGAGGATCACACCCAAATCCCGCACAGTGGTAGAGATAGAGACTCCAAAAAGCGCTTACATTACCTTACCTAACAATACCATACCTCACTTACCTAACCATGCCCTACACTACAACCATATCCTACCTTTTTTAACCATACCCCACCTTACCTTAAGTGGCTCGGTTAGCAACATTAGTCAGAGCATATTTCATTTGCCTAGCAGGGCGTGAAAACAAGGGGTGAAATTGTGGTCTAAATTGTAGGTGGGAGGACAGGGAGGTTGCCAAATTTCTCATCGTTCCTTTTTGCGACTATAAAATTGTGGTGGGAGGTACGGTATACTCCAGTCCAAAAGGAGTATACCGTATAAACCTCCAAAAGAAATTACCCGCATGCGTGAGGATACCCTTTCGCATGACTAGGCTTATTTTAAAGATTACGGTCCGAATACATGAAGGCCTTAAAGGCAGGGCTGTAGTTGAGGGCATATGCGGGTATACAGCGTGTACTCGCCTCTAGAGACCGTAGGCCTATAGTCACCTTACAAAATATTTGTATTTACGTCTAATTCGTGTCGGAAAACCAACCGGTAGCGTGTACTCACCTCTAATTTGTGTCGCAAAACCAACCGGTAGCGTGTACTCACCTCTAATTTGTGTCGCAAAACCAACCGGTAGCGTGTACTCACCTCTAATTTGTGTCGCAAAACCAACCGGTAGCGTGTACTCACCTCTAATTTGTGTCGGAAAACCAACCGGTAGCGTGTACTCACCTCTAATTTGTGTCGCAAAACCAACCGGTAGCGTGTACTCACCTCTAATTTGTGTCGCAAAACCAACCGGTAGCGTGTACTCACCTCTAATTTGTGTCGCAAAATCAACCGGTAGCGTGTACTCACCTCTAATTTGTGTCGCAAAACCAACCGGTAGCGTGTACTCACCTCTAATTTGTGTCGCAAAACCAACCGGTAGCGTGTACTCACCTCTAATTTGTGTCGCAAAACCAACCGGTAGCGTGTATTCACCTCCAATTTTACCACTATAGCCCTGCAAGTTAAAGGGTATGGAATCATCCATTCAAACGGGCAGCGATGGCGAAGGCTCTCACTCGATCAATTCAGTGAATAATGAGCAATGTCGAGGACATAGTACGTTAGCTACAGAAAAACGTTTACCATTGCATTTTACCTTTCCTTGCCTTTTAACCTTACCTTGTCCTACCTTGCATAGACCACCGTATGGCAAGTTCGTATACGTTAAGAACAAAGACGTAAATCTTCTCAAAACGCTTCTTACGACTAGCGCTGCTTTCAAAATTAATGCTTTTTTTTACTGAATATATTAAAATCCAATTGAAATCAGTTGTATCCGAGAAAATGCCATACTTTCCATTTATTTCATCGTCTCTAATTCCATTTTATGCGAGCTATTTTGACGGGCTATCATCGGTAAAGTATTTTTAAACCAATAAATTATTCACAGTATTTCATTAAAGTGTTTTTTTGCATAATTATGCGTTACTTTAACGCTTGCTTTCTTTATGGTTTTTATTTTTGATGAATTATGAGAATTTTTTGAATCGGTGATTAAACGTTTATTTTGATCTTACTGAGTCTCCATATTATGAAATACGATTTTCTAATGAATACCTAATTTAATGATTCTATAGGAGGTCGAAAAGTCCAGATCGATATCCGCTCATTTCGTTACAAAAGCGTCAGAAACTTCACACAATTAATATAAATTTCTTCCCGTCTTTGGCAGAAGAAGGATTGCGACATTCGAAGGCTTCATTCGGTAATTATTTCATCGCTTTATTCAATTAACTACTTTTTTAATTATTGTCAAGCTACATAGAAAATGCAATCAGCTTTTTGTAAGTCGCATAATTATCTGTCAATAGGTCCTAAAACTTCCCAATACAAATGCCTCTCTAATTATGTTAAACGCATAATCTCATTTAAAACATTGACTCTTAGAACGTTGTGGTGTCATGGCCAAGATATCATTCGGTGGTCGATTCAAGTGAATTCACCAACGAAAATTGTAACCCGTTGGAGAAGTCAGGTTAAAATCCGAAAGACCAGAGAAGGCGGAAGCCAGGTTAGAGAAACCGGAAACCAGGTTAGAGAAACCAGGTTAGAGAAACCGGAGTCAGGTTAGAGAAACCGGAAACCAGGTTAGAGAAACCAGGTTAGAGAAACCGGAGTCAGGTTAGAGAAACCGGAAACCATGTTAGAGAAACCAGGTTAGAGAAACCGGAGTCAGGTTAGAGAAACCGGAAACCATGTTAGAGAAACCAGGTTAGAGAAACCGGAGTCAGGTTAGAGAAACCGGAAACCAGGTTAGAGAAACCAGGTTAGAGAAACCGGAGTCAGGTTAGAGAAACCGGAAACCATGTTAGAGAAACCAGGTTAGAGAAACCGGAGTCAGGTTAGAGAAACCGGAAACCATGTTAGAGAAACCAGGTTAGAGAAACCGGAGTCAGGTTAGAGAAACCGGAAACCATGTTAGAGAAACCAGGTTAGAGAAACCGGAGTCAGGTTAGAGAAACCGGAGTCAGGTTAGAGAAACCGGAAACCAGGTTAGAGAAACCAGGTTAGAGAAACCGGAGTCAGGTTAGAGAAACCGGAAACCAGGTTAGAGAAACCGGAGTCAGGTTAGAGAAACCGGAAACCAGGTTAGAGAAACCAGGTTAGAGAAACCGGAGTCAGGTTAGAGAAACCGGAAACCAGGTTAGAGAAAGCGGAAACCAGGTTAGAAAAACCGGAAGTCAGGCCGGAGAGACCGGAAGACAGATACAATTTTTTACGCTTGCTTTTGCTCGTTACTATAATTGCAACCGCAAATTTATATAGCCCTCCGTCACACAGAGGCTCATCATTAAAACGCGCTCGCGACCTGACGACGAAAAAAGGATCACACAGAATGGTTTCCACCAAAGCTCTCAAAGGAAGTCAAAGGAGAATTTGCTATTCATCCGAGAGAACAAAACCGACAAACAAAGCGAATTCTACTTACTTACTTACGTTATCACTACGTCGAAGCGCACAAAGGAAAGTCCAATATGTTTTGGCGAGGCCTTTATTATTATTATTATTTTATTATTATCATAATTATTGTTACTATTTTTATTATTATTATTGTTATTATTATAAATGTTCGATTATTTTGTACCCGAGGTAAGTGTATTTCCTTAGGAATCAACAAATTACGCTCGGATTGTTACGATGTTCTGGAAAATAACGACTCGTTCTCCGTAACTAGCGCTGGTTGATAGTTTATTATGAAGATAATAATCTGTGATGTTGTGGATATCGGAGTGATCAGTAAATAAGAATTTGAAGATCGAAGTTAATTGTTCGTTGCAGACTGACAACCATGGAGAGAAGTACACTGGTCTTGTTTCTTCTGTCAACCGTCTGCTTCTCATTCGCAGTCTCAAGTAATAGAATAAATTCCGTTAATACTTATTAATAAATCCGGAGCTTTAGGCATCAACGGCTTTCCATAGAAAAACTTCATCCAATATTAGCCTCTCTGTGTCTCTGAATTGTTCTTAGAAAACGCACTCTAAATATAGCAGTATACAGTTATAAATACATATATGCATACATTCACACTTACATACATACATACATATATACATATCGGCATAGGTCTACACCTCTCCTTCTCTAACCACATCTCCAACCTCTCGCGCTCCTGCTTCATGCACATTCGTGACCTCCGACGCATACGACCCATGCTCGACCTTAAAACTGTCTCCACCATTGCCACCTCCATTCGAAGCTTGATTACTGCAATTCTCTTTTCCTCAACCTTGAATACACTCAAATCAAGCGTCTACAGTTTATCCAAAACTCACTTTCTTTTCTTACTCTATATTAATGACTTATAACCTAACGTTTCGACTATGCTGTCCTTCATACTCTTTGCTGACGATACGACTGTTTTCCTTTCGGATAAATCTTACCAAAACCTTATACACATGGTTAATATTGAACTTCGCGTTATATCTGAATGGTTCTTGGCTAACAAGTTGTCCCTCAATGTCACTAAGACGGCGTTTATGATTTTCAAATCGCACAGGAAGATCGACCCACCCGATTCTGCAGCTCATCTCCTAATCAATGATCATAGTATCAATCGAGTTATTAGTACCACATTTTTAGGATTTATAATTGACCAGCATTTAACTTGGGAGTCACATATTAAGAATATTGCGAATAAAGTGGCAAAAAATACTGGAATTATCTATCGTGCTGCGAACAAGCTTCCGCCAGTAATACGGACTCAGCTTTATTATTCACTAGTTTATCCTTACCTCTCTTACTGTTGCATTGTATGGGCTTCTACCTAAACCTCTTAGCTTCACAAGTTAGAAATACTTCAGAAAAGAGCCATACGCACTATTAGTGGGGCCCCATGGGGCTCTCACACTTATCCTATCTTTATCAATTATAAGATTTTAAAACTTGACCAGATCAGGAAATATCAAACAGGTCTCTTCATGTATAAACTCTCAAGAAATCTCTTACCTACCAATTTTAAAATTTCCTGCAATGTGGGCTCAGACATCCGCTCCCACTACACTAGGAAGGCAGGTAATTACAGGCCAGGATGGGCACGTACCAATACCAGAAAATTCTTTATTAATGTCACGGGCCCCTTAATGTGGAACGCTTTGCCTCCTTCGCTTACACAGGTGGGGTCTTCTTTGCAGTACAAAAGATTACTGCGGCAACATTTGAATATTACCGATAGTTAGCATCTCCTGTATCTTACTTATATATCTGCTATTATAAACAAGTCTTCCTTCCCTGTTATGGCTTACTGGTGTGTATGCGTTAGACTATTATTTCTATCCTTGGTGAAGGTTATTTAGTGTTTCCCGCCCCATTTGCTCGATCGATTGGTGCGTTCCCCTCAGTTTGAGTCTCCCATAATTATTAATCTTTGTATATATCCTCGGATTTATTTATTCCTGTTTGATTTTTTCCTTACTACTCTTATCTTATTTTCCTTTTGTTTTTTCTCCTTCTTATTGCCCAGGTGTCGGCAGCATAGTTAAGCTTTGTGGATTTACTTGCTTTTGTCTTACAGAAGTATTAGTTAAGATTTCGTATTGGTTTCCTGCGCCCTGTAATTAACCTTGGTAATATAGGACTTTTATAGGTGTCCCCGTAGCGGGAGTTTATCCCTTTGGGGACATCCTTTTTGTCACCAGCCTGTGTTTGAGTCGCTATATTGTTGTTCTGACCTCTGGTTTCAAAATATATGATTTTGTCATTTTGTCATTTGTCACTAGCCAGAGCTGTCACTAGAACGCCCAAACATCATCATATCACTCCCATCCTCCAATGACTCCATTGGTTGAAAATTCCAGAGCGAATCCACTACAAAGTTCTATCACTAACCTACAACTCCCTACAATATTCCCAGCCCAAGTACCTTCGTGATCTCTTCACCATTCAGACAACCCGCTCCACCCGATCATCGTCCTATCTCAGTCTTTCTCGACCCCCAGTCACTACTCACCTCAAGTTCTCCAACCGAGCCATATCCAACACAGCACCACGACTCTGGAATGATCTCCCCTCTGAATTCCGCAGTTTCTCAGTGCCTCGATCATCATTGCAACCCGTCCTTCGTCCTTCATCCTCATCCTCATGTTCCTCTATCTATCACCTCCGGGCTTTCCACTCAAAACTGAAGTCTCACCTTTTCAAATACTCCTACCCTGACTCATCTGATGCTCCGCCTTCCAATTCTTCTCGCCGTAAACGACACCCGCCTTGACAGCTACTCTGCCTGTCCTGATCTGGTACCCTGGAAATCGGACTTGGACCTATTTTGGACTACTCTCTGAAAACCCCCTTCGATTTGGTTTGGCCTCCTGGAAATCGGACTTTGACCTCTTTTGGACCACTCTTTGGAAACCTCTCTGATCTGGTACCCTGGAAATCGGACTTGGACTTCTTTTTGGACTACTCTCTGGAAACCCCTCTGATCTGACGTAGCGCTCGTGAATAGGTTGGTGTCCTGCGCTTGTCCTTCGAGTGGCGCTTTAGAAGTTTGGAGATTACGATTACGAGTACCATTACGATACATACATAGATTTGTATAATTATACTTAAAAATAAACATAGATTTGTATAAACTTTAGGTTGGCAGACGCAAGTGAATATGTTCATTTATCAGATTGTTATTTCCACTGATTCGGACTATCTCCCACTGAGGATGCATTTCCCTGTAAGAACGTCAATTCCTCTCATGACTAGAATCAATAAAATCTGGAAATCTATTTTGTAGACGGAAGCAAAAGAGGTTCAATATATGATCCTTTTACGCTAGAGGAGGTCTTAGCTTTGGACTCGAACAAGGACGGAATCTTGTCCCACGATGAACTGACCCCTTATATCAAAGCTAAGTATGGACCATATCGGACCGATGATCATCTCGCGTCTTTTGTTCGGGTGAGTCTTCAATATCTTTCTCTTAGTGTATCTCCAACCATCTGCCTTTGTATCATCTCTGTCTCTGTCGCTGTCTCTGTCTCTGTCTCTGTCTCTCTCTCACTCTCTCTCTGTCTCTCTCTCTCTGCCCTGTCTGTCTCCGTCACCTTCCTCTATCTCCTCTCTATCTCCCTCATATCTTTCTACTTGCTCTCTGCCTCTCTGTCTCTGTGTCTGTCTGTCTTTCTCTCTTTCGCTCTCACTCTCTCTCCCTATCTCTGTCTTTCATTCATCCCATAAACCATTCTTATTTTTCGCTTAATTATTCGTCGAAAATGTGTCAGAAACCATTCTCCGGTCCTGAGGTGTTGAATCAGTCTTGCTTGTGTCAGATTGTTACCTTCCCTGCAGGCCCATATGAAGCCCGTATAGGACCCATATTTCCATATCTGAAACGTGTTTGAGCCTAATGTGTCATCTAATACCCACCACAACGTTAGCAGGACTTGTTAGTTTCTAACCAAGACAGTCACCTAGATGCTGGCCTTAGGATTTAGGGAGGCTGTGAATATTGTCAATGCATTCTTGGTATCAAGATATAGACCACACACATATTATAATCAGCTATGTTCCCTCTATATCTTCTTCATTAACACACGAGTTCCTACCAATCAAAGTGCCATTTCTGATAATAGTTTGCTTATCTTTCATTATCATGCAAAACATGAAAAATGTAACAATAACAATTAAGCATATCAAACTGGCATCGGCGGCGCGCCGACAGATTGTCGGCGGCGGCGGCGGCGGCGGCGCGCCGACAAACAAAAATCGGCGGCGGCGGCGCCCAAAAAATGTCAGAAGGGACTTCGGATATTAGAGTCTGAAAAGTTCAGTTGAATCTAACAGGTGGAAAAAGCTTTTGGCGGAAATGCAAACTCTTGCCAGGTGGGAAAAGCAGCTGTATATCAATTGCGGTCGGGCTTTTAATAGATGGCAATGAATTAATGATGAAACGTCTGGTCCAAGACAATTCCATCCAATCTAATCTAATCTAATAACTTCTATAGCGCCGTTTTCATAGTCACTTTGAGTAATATCGAAATCAAGACTAATTAAACATAAATATTCAGTTAATCCATATGTTTGTCTATTGAAATCCACATATGTTGTTCTCAGATGCTTCTGGATAACATGGATGACAACCGCGATAAGGTAGTGACCACGGAAGAGATGCGGAAGTTTTATTGGGTCTTGCATTATCCTACAGGATACCCTCGTCATCGACCAACCCCGACATTTCGGACAACCCTGACAACTCGTGGTCCTTGAGCGCTGAAAACTTCACGACTCGTTGCTCTATGTCGACGTTTACTATCAACAACGCTCGCATTAATTGACAAAAAATTATCATATGAATTTTAATTGATACAATTCTGCCATGATTTGACAGATTAAAAATGTGCAATACTATTTTAATTACTTGAAGGTTTGAAAAGCGTTTTCTGCAGATTTATTGGAAGCGCATTAGACTTACTAGAGAATCGCAATAGATTGTTTAGAGCGCTCACTTTGTAATGCAGAGAATACTGATTCGAGTCTCCTCCTCTGAGACGGTTACTGTGTAGGTACCTTGAGCAAGTACTTCACTCACAATATCTCAGCGCCATCGATTGATGCTTAGTCATTACACAGTGGCGCTTAGTAAATGCGTAATGGTGATGGTGATGATGGCCGGATACTCTATTCAGATTAAGGGGATATCCTTGTATGGGGATACTCTATTTCGTGCCTGTAGAATTAAGCCCGCATGGATAGCATTGCCAAAGTCAACTCTGGTGCACGTGAACCCATGCATCAGGGTCACGGCTTTAGATGTTGGCGAGCAGGGTTCCGATCGAACCTCACGTAGGTGGTAGAAGCACGTGCCACATACCTTTCTCAGATGTTCTAAAAAGGTCAAATCCTGGTCCAGGGTCACATCCAAATGCTGCACAGTGGTATAGAAAGAGACTCAAGGAAAGCGGTGCTGTTGATTTTAATGGATGAACTTTGCATACCTTCTTCATGCCACTCCCAACCCAGATGAACTGAAGGGACTTCGGATAGGAGAGCCTGGGAAGTTCAGTTGAATCTGACAGGCAGAAAAAACCTTTGGTGGAAAAGCCGCCTTTCACGTTTTCGCCGGTTGTGTTTTGCCTCCAGAGCATCCGTAAGTTGCAACAGCTGCGGCAGATTCTCAGCGTTTTCTAGAACCTGCAAGAGGAAAAATAGGTGGGTTCCATCAACCTCAGGAATAGAGATGATGTTGTTCGGAGTCATTACTATTTGTTATTATTAATCATGTATTAATCGTCGTTATCTAATTAGCAAGATTCGATCGAAGTTGGTGAGCAGTTATGAGCTAAGAACTTCCTCAAGTTTCATACACAATAACCGTAGGTGCGTCTCAAGGTTCTGTTGTTGCTACAGAAGAATGCTAGGAAAACTATTCCAGAAAGTTGGATCGACCACAGCGAAGCTTCAGTGCAGCTGTACTGTAGATGTTCTGGTTGAGAGAACAACCAGGTCACCCTGTGCAGCAGAGCGAAGAAATCTACGGCCAGGAATGGATTCGACCGAGACACACAACTCCCTGAGATAAGATGGAGCACATCCAACAAGGCAATTTCGCAACAGCATTAGGATCTTAAGTCGAATGGAGGAATGAGAGAGTAAGTTTGGTGAAGAAGACTTCCATGAAACGATGGAAGAAGAGCAATGACGTCTTGTTTCTCATCTATTATTTAGAAATAGTTCCGGAGATCAGACTTATCGATCAGAACTTCCTTGCTGACG
>OY744617.1:43480078-43487578 GCA_963556255.1 Allolobophora icterica | reverse complement strand
TTGAGCAGGTTTGTGACATGGACGACCTCGTGTTCCCCTCCGACCTCCTCCATCCTGTTCGGTTTGTGAGGACTTCGCTTGATGACGAACGTCAGTTAGGGTTGCACTTGTTTTGTCCATATCATGTCTTGGGAAATAGCCGAGGTGGTTTCCCGTTGCCTTCCTCGCGGTTTGAGTAGTGGCCTTCTACGCCGCTCACGTTAGCCAGCTGTTTCAGGGTTCCTGCTGAGCCTTTCCACCTCGCGTAGCGCCCTACTTCAGAAACCTTCACCACTGATGGCATAGCCTCAGCAGGCAATCCCCTACTCGGCTGTTACGACTGTTATTAGGCCTACGACTCTCGAATATTTATCGACGGTGCCTTTGATATTGCACATGCACGCTGCGATAATAGTGTAATAATTTCGCTACGTGGCGTGTGAAACGATACATAAGGAGCTCAAAAGTGTATAGAAGTACTTCTTCTAATTTTTTTAAATACAGTATTAGGACGGACAAACATCTAATTTACAATAATTATACATACATGCATTGCATACATACATATATACATGCATACACATATATAGGCCTACATACATACGTAGTACATAATAAGATATATACATCTACATATGCATACATACGTACATATATGGCCTACAAGCATACATACATACATACATACATAGTGCATAATAAGATATGTACATCCATATATACATACATAGATACATATATTTGTAGTTATGTACATATTTACATACATACCCACATACATTTACATTGTTGTATAGGGTCTAAAGCCCTAAACACATTTCCACTGATTCGGACGATCTCCTATTGCAGACGCATTTCGCTTTACGAACGTCAATTCGTTTCTCGTTTGGATCTGTAACATCTGGACATCTGTTTTGTAGACGAAAGCAAAAGGGATGCGTGGAATTGGGTGAAGCTGCACAAAAGGGTTCAGTCGCATTGGGTGGAGATGATTTTGGAGTTCGACACGAACAAAGACGGGGTCTTGGATATCGAAGAATTGAAGGCTTATGGCAAATACAAGACTGCCAAAGGTCAGGTGGTTGATGTTCCAGTAAGTCTTCAATATCTTTCTCTCCCTGTATCTCTATAGCTCTGCCTTTGTCTCCTTCCAGGCTCTTCGCTGTATGCTCTCTCTCCTCCTCCATCTGTCTCTATAACTGGCTTTACCTATCTTCCTATCTATATGTCTGTCTATCTATCTATTTTTATGTCTGTCTGTCAGTCTTTATGTCTGTCTGTCTGTCTGTCTGTCTGTCTGTCTGTCTGTCTCTCTATCTATCTATCTATCTATCTATCTATCTATCTATCTATCTATCTATCTATCTATCTATCTATCTATCTATCTATCTATCCATCCATCTATCTATCGATCTACCTATCTGTCTGTTTGTCTGTTTGTGTCACTCTGCCCATCTGTCTCTGTCTCTGTCACGTTTTCTATCTTCTCTCCTGTTGTTTCTTCCATATCTGCCTACTTGCTCTGTGCCTTCCTCTTTCTTTCTTTCCATCTCTTTCATCACCTTTCCGCACACCCACATGGAGCCCAGATAGAACCCGTAGTTCTATATATGGGACTTGTATTACTAATGGATAACATCTAATACCCACGGAAACGATAGCAGGATTGGTTAGTGTCCAACCAAGACAGCCAACTAGGTGCTGGGCCTTGGAATATTGTGATACAATGATATTTGCACGGTGTGAAGGAAGGTTTTCGGATAGGAATCTCTGAAAAGTTCAGTTGAGTCTGACAGGTGGAAGAGGTCTTTTGGTGGATAAGACAGCTTTGATTGCTGGAAAAAGCTTTTCCTGGGAAGGCACCTTTGAAAGGTGGAAAAAGCATTTGGTGGAAAGCCACATTTGACAATTGGAAAAAACATTTGATGGAAAAGCCATCTTTGACTGGCGGTAAGAGACTTTGGTAGAACGGTCACGTTTGACAGGTGGAAAATGCATTTGGTGTAAAAGCCACCTTTAAGTGGTGGGAAATGCCTTTCGTGGAAAAGCCACCTTTGACTGGTGGAAAAAGCTGTTGGAGCGTCAACTGCGGTCGAGGCTTTAATAAATGGTCAATTACTGATGACAGATCTAATCTAATCTAATCTAATCTAATCCAATTACTTCTATAGCGCCTTTTCCACAATGACCAAGATATCCGTCGATGGTCGCTTTGAGTAAGATCGCAATTAAAAATCATTAAGCTATTAAATTTTGAGTAGATATATTCCGTTGTCTATTGAAATCCACGTTTGTTGTTCCCAGGTTCTTATGGCTTTACTTGATGTTAACAATGACGGGAAAGTGACCAAGCAAGAGCTGCAGCCGTTTAATTACATGCATAAATTCTGACGAGTCAACCGTGACACGTTCCAGCCATGAACATGTCGGTGTGCCCTGGAAACTTCACGCCTCGATGCCATCTGTCGACGTGTACTATCAACAGCGCTCTTATTAATTGACAAATATAATTATGAATTTTAATTGATTTGATTCTGCAGTGAATTAAAGTTAAAAACTGTCTAACACTGCTTCTTCAACTGCTTGAAATCAGCGTGATTCTCGTTAACGTTAACGATAACGAAAATGTTCGTTAACGAAAAAAAAAATGATTTCGTTAACGATAACGATAACTATAACTAAAAAATATCATTAGGCCTAACTATAACTGTAACTATAACGAAAATAACACTAACGAAAACTCATTGCTATTTTCGTTAATGAAATAAAAAGTGTAATATCGATAAACACGAGAACAGCTTATGTTCGCCAGGATTTTGGATTTGTGAATTAACCCCTTAGTTTTGACTCATCCATCGGTATTTATAGTCTAAATATAGATATCGATGCGCTCATTTTATTAATGATTCCACATGTACTGTAGCCATTAAGTATCAATTCAAATCTGAATAACAATATTTTTTGTGTAAACGCTTCTATAGCGATTGCAACCCAAGTTGACCATAGGGCCTAGCGCAAATTCGCAAAATTAGTAGTCATATTAATCTTGTAGCCAAAATGTCTCTAAAGATATTTTATTTGTTTTAAATTATCTTGTTTATTGTTCCCAGATAAAATGAGAAACTGTGCTGCATATTTTCTTTGCGAAAATCCTGGGTTCTTTTCAAACATCAAATATTTCAAGTTTCTTTTTGATGGAAAGATGATTTTTTTCTTTCAGTTGTTAATATTAAAGAGTGAGAAACTTGTTTTTCATTTAAATAAAAAAGTTATTATGCTGATGCTCAAATTAGAAATGTTCATAATAAAAATCAAACTGAATAGTCTACACATTTTAAAGAAAACGGGATTGTATTTTTGAATGGAAAAATCCATTAACTATCTGTGACAGACAGTGATGGCTACAGTACGTAGCCATTAAGTATCAATTCAAATCTGAATAACAATATTTTTCTCTCGGCAATTCCAATGTTTTGCATTTGTTAGAGTCATAGAAATTTTCTGCGGTGGGGTAATCCTTCTAATGCTTGTGTCATTTTCTTTGACATAATTTTGTTAGGGGGTCCTTGAATGTTTGACAGTTGTTGACAAGAAGAGGAGATCAAAAACTGCCTAAAATTTGTTGACATAATTAAACGATGATCCCATAGGGACCAGGTGGAGCGCCACTGGAGCCAGTTGTAACTATATGTAGTAACTAGAATTAACTAAAATAAAAGTCCAGTAACTATAACTAAAAAATAATACTAACTATAACTGTAACTATAACTAAAAAAGAATACTAACTATAACTGTAACTATAACTAAAATGAAAAATCACTAACTATAACTGTAACTATGACTAAAATGAAAAATCACTAACTATAACTGTAACTATAACTAAAATAAAATCTGTAAGGAGAATCACACTGCTTGAAATTTTGAAAAGCGTTTTCTGCAGAATTATTGGAAGCTCGTTAGAGTTACTTGAGATGGTAGTGGGCCCTAAATTGACTTGACCGTTAGAGCGCTTGCTTTGTAAATCGAAGAATAGGGGTTGAGTCTCTCCTCTGAGAGGGTCACTGTGAAGGGACCTTCAACTAATCCTTCTCTCACGATTGGTCATTAGATAGTGGACCTTAGCAATTGCTCAATGATGGTGGTGATGATGACGATTTTGATGATGATGATGATGATGATGATGATGATGATGATGATAATGATTATAATATCCATTAATAATATCAAGAAGATAAACTAGATTAGATTGGCTGGGATCGTCACCTTTGAGAGATTCTCACGATGCTCTCTATTCGGCAACACTACGTTACATTTAGAGAACGTTACTCACCTTATAACACGACGTCATACTGCATCATGCCATGCCGTGTCATACCCTCGTGGATTTGTATTGAAATATGAATTGCCGTACCCACAACTTATGGTAGGCTCAGCTCCTCGATGGTCACATTTCCTTCCTCTTCTTGATCGAAACCTCTTCCTATTCGAAGGCACACTTCAAAACCCGAGAATAATAAAACCGACGATAATCCTTTGGCAAGCGAATGCATTATTAATATTGACTTGCATAGACCACCGTATGGCAGGTTCGCATACAGTAAGAACAAAGAAGTAAATCTTCTCATACCTTTTCCTACGCGTAAGGTTGTCAATAAAATCAATGCTATTTGTATACTGAATTTATTATCATCCAATTTATGTTAACTTAATCCGAGCATATGCCATTTTTTCGATTAATTTTTCATACCCTATTTACTTTTTTACAAGAGTTGTTTTGACAGACTTGAGATGCCTATTGAATTTTTGATTTGTTTATTCAATATCTGCTCATTTCGTTATAAATAGCGTTAGAATTCACCCTTTCGAAATCAGTTTCTTCGCGTCTTGGCAGAAGAAGAATTGTAACATTCGAAGGCTTCATTCGGTAATTTCATCGTCTTATTCAATTAGTTAATTTTATTATCATAATCAAGCAATTCAGTGAGCTTTGTCTAAGTCGCACAACGCTTAAAAGGCTTTCAAACTGCGCAATACAAAGATCTCTCTATCTATGTTAAACGCATAATCATATTTAATACATTGACTCTGATAGCGTTGTGTTCAATATATGATGTACCAATCGTTAGTCGATTCAAGTTAATTCGCAGACGAAAATCAGAATTCATTTGAGAAGTCAGGTTGAATCTGGTAGACGAGAGAAACCGGAAGTCAGGTAGAGAAACCGGAAGTCAGGTTAGAGAAACCGGAAGCCAGGTTAGAGTAACCGGAAGCCAGGTTAGAGAAACCGGAAGCCAGGTTAGAGAAACCGGAAGACGTATAGAGCTTTGTTCATGCTTGCTTTGTTTGTTAATGTAATTGTAACCATAAATTTAAACAGCGCACCATCAACAGAGGCTCAGCATTAAAGGCGATCCCGATTTCAATGCGGAAAATCAGGTTTCCAGTTAAACGGTTACGAAGTAAAGATAAAGGAAGACCAAGGAATCTTTTGATACTCATACTAAAGAGCAGATCAGTCAAAAACACAGCGAAAGTCGAAGTTCTAAAAAGGTTTACTTACTTACGCAAACCGCAAACCGAATTGTAATTGTAATTGTAATTGTAACCGAAAACTTATATAGCGCCACTCAAATCAGCGGCGCTTTCAACCCGCATCAATGCCGGCACCGGCAAAAAGGAAAGTTTTCAGGCGTCTACGGAACTGGAGAGGAGAGAGGGCAAGAAGCTCTTGGCGGAGAAACAAGGGGAGACAGTTCCAAGCAGAGGGGCCAACATAGGCGAAACTTCTGGATTGTGCCGTGGAAGATCGCATGCGAGGGACAACCATAAGGCCGCGAGCCGAAGATCGCAAGGAAGCCCTTGCAGGCAAGGAAGAAACTGGGTTGCAAAAATTCATTAGGTACGACGGAGCAGAGGCAGTAAGGCAGTTGCGCATGAGAGTGAAGGTTTTAAACTGAATTCGCTGTTGAGCAGGGAGCCAATGGAGGGAATCACGGATAAAGGCAGAAATGTGGGCAAACTTAGGAATGTCACCTATAAGCCGAGCAGCAGCATTAAGGATAGTCTGGAGTTTGTGCATATTGGAGGAGGAAAGGCCAATGTACACAGCATTGCCAAAGTCTACCCTAGTGCAGATCAGAGCATGGACCAGTGTAGTAACAGCATGAAATGAAAGAGACTTGCGGATGGATCGGAGCTGGCGTAGATGATTAAAGCAAGAATGTCCAACAGGTGTTGGCGCACTATTTATTATCGTTATTATAATCATTATTATTATTATTATTATTATTATTATTATTATTTTATTATTATTATTATTATTAATATTATTATTATTATTACTATTATTTTTATAGCCCAAGGTACCTATGATCCTCGGGAACTTAAATTTTAATTAGCAGAAGTAGATTATTACTATTTTTTGCCCTGAGATACTTCATTCCCCCCAAGGTCTAAGAAATTAATAGTGTTAAACTATTATTATTTTTATTAATTTAAAGTTCAACGTGAATTTTTGGTTACAGACTGAAAACCATGGAGAGAAATACACTGGTCTTGTCTTTGCTGCTCGTCGTCTGCTTCTCCTTCGCAGTCTCATGTAATGGGATAAATTCCGTTAAAACTTGTTTAAAAATCTGGAGTTTTAGGCTTCAACGGCTTTCCATAGAAATAACATTGACCAAAATAAACCTCCCAGTGTTTCTGAATTGTTCTTAGAAAGGCACTATATAGGCCTATATATGTAGCAGTATTCAGATATTCATACATGAAAATATAGATACAGACATACATGCATATATATACATGCATACACACATTATATACGTGTATACATACATACCTAAGTACATACCTACAAACACATACACAATTTCATACATACATACATATATACGGTCAAATAAACATACATACATACATACATAGTACATAAATGCCAAAGAAACCAGAAGTCATTTATACATACCTACATACATACATATTTACATGCATTCACATACAAGTAAGTAAGAAAGTAAGTATATTCTTAATTACACCATTAGCAAACACACAATGGGACAGTAGCCAGAAGCATCGATATTCAGAAGGAAGACATTTGAAGTCTCCAGGGTTCAAATATCACCGCTGGGAAATTGGGGAGAGAAGTAATCTCTTCCAGGATATCTTCAAGAGCCAACAGGCGGATGGTAGTGTCCTCCGAAATTATAAAATTATCTTTTCATGGCAGTCCATAGCAGTTCCCAGTTGCGTTGATGGATTGAATATTGATGGCTGCAGCGAAGCTTTACAGCAGATGGCATACATACATAGTACATAATTAGATACATAAATCCATATATATATATATATATATATATCCATATATATCCATATATACATACATATAAATGTAAGCTATCCTGGAAGATATTACTTCTCTCCCCAATTGCCCAGCGGTGATATTTACATACCTAGTCAGAGCTCTTAGCGTAACATTGTGCATTTTGGTGCTACAAGCAAACAAATTGCATTTTTGTGCTC
>OY744617.1:43472578-43475078 GCA_963556255.1 Allolobophora icterica | reverse complement strand
TTATAATTTTTTTTTTGCCCTGAGGTACTTCGTTCCCTCAGGGTCTTAGAGATTAAATTAGTTGTTTTTCTGGAACGGTTATCCCTCATCTAAGTCAGTTTGGGCTGTAACCATCGAGCCGCTGAAGGCTACCGCGTTAAACCGTTGGATAGTGATCGATATTCTCTGATGTAAAAAACTTGCAATATTATTATTATTATTATTATTATTATTTTTATTATTATTATTATTATTATTATTATTATTATTATTATTATTATTATTATTATTATTATTATTATTATTATTATTATTATTATTATTATTATTATTATTATTATTATTATTATTATTATTATTATTATTATTATTATTATTATTATTAGCGTCCGTATACGTGGCTGCCTTAAATGGCGTGGCACCCATTCAAACGGGCTTCAGTGGTCAAGGATGTCCCAGATCTATTCTATTGGAAAGCATGAGGAGGTCGCTCTAGCACGGTCCGTACTCGGGGACCTTAACTGGCGTGTAACCCATTCAAACGAACAGCTGTGGTGACGAATCTCATTTCGATCAACTCAGTGTATAATGAGCAATGTCAAAGAGAAACGTTTGCTATAGAAACACGTGTAGGCCGTAACAGCTGCCGACTGTTCCTCGCATTATAACCTTACCTCGCTTTACGTTGCATAGACCACCGTATGGCAAGTTCGTATACGTTAAGAACAAAGAAGTAAATCTTCTCAAACCTTCCCTACGGTTTGGGTTGCGAATAAAATCAATGCTATTTGTGTACTGAATATATTATTATCCAATTTATGTTGACTAATTCGGAGCAAATGCCATTCTTTCGATTAAATTTTTCATTCCCTGTTTACTTTTACGAGAGTTGTTTTGACAGACTTTAATCGTTAAGGTATTTTATTGAAGTATTTTGAAGTTATAATGATTAGATATTATGAGTGCATTTTGAATTGGTGATTTAGTCTTAGTTTCTTTCTTACTGAGTCCCTTTTTAATGAGATGCCATTGTTAGGCCTATTGAATTTTTGATTTGTTTATTCTATACGTGGTCGTAAATTCTAGATCAATATCCGCTCATTTCGTTATAAATAGCGTTGGAATTCACCCTTTCGAAATCAATTTCTTCGCGTCTTGGCAGAAGAAGAATTGGAACATTCGAAGGCTTCATTCGGTAAATTCATCGTCTTATTCAATTAGTTAATTTTATTATTATAATCAAGCAATTCAGTGAGCTTTGTCTAAGTCGCACAACGCTTAAAAGGCTTTCAAACTGCGCAATACAAACATCTCTCTAAAAAACTATGTTAAAATACCTTGACTCTGATTGCGTTGTGTCCAATATATCCATCGTTGGTCGATTCAAGTGAATTCGTAAACGAAAATCAAAATTCATTTTAGAAGTCAGGTTGAAATACAACAGAGAAACCGGAAGCCAGGTTAGAGTAACCGGAAGTCTGGTAAAAGAAACTGGAAGCCAGGTTAGAGAAACCGGAAGCCAGGTTACAGAAACCGGAAGACATTATAGAGCTTTGTTCATGCTTGCTTTCGTCTGTAACTGAAATTGTAACCATAAATTTATACAGCACTCCATCAACAGAGGCTCAGCATTAAAGGCGCTCCCGATTTCATTGCGGGAAATCAGGATCCAACAGAATGGTTTCGAGTTAAACGGTTACGAAGTAAAGATAAAGGAAGACCAAGGAACCTTTGATAATCATACTAAAGAGCAGATCAGTCAAAAACACAGCGAAAGTCGGTTTTAAAAGGTTCACTTACTTACGTAAACCGCAAACCGAATGTCCAACAGGTGTTGGCGCATTATTTATTATTATTACTATTATTATTACTCGCCCCCAAATATTTAATTGATGTAATTCACCGGCCTCTTTCTGTCTCTTCGCATCGTCCACTTCGCTCCTCAAACAGATTGGATCTCTCAGTTCCTCATACTAGAACAGCTATGGCTCAGACCCGATCTTTTGCCTCAATTGGTCCCTCTCTCTGGAATACACTGTCTCCTTCTACTCGCTCTCAAATTTTAATAAGTAACCCCTCATCTTCTTTTGCTTTCCTCAAGACTTATTTCTTTTCTCTTGGCCTTGCGCACTGGGAGCGCCTCTGAACGGTTAACCCTACTAGAGGCGCTTTATAAATGTTTAAATACAATACAATATTACTATTATTATTATTATTATTATTATTATTATTATTATTATTATTATTATTATTATTATTATTATTATTATTATTATTTTATGCCCCAAGGTACATATAATCCCTCGGGGACTTTGATATTAGACTATTTATTGTTTTATTATTATTATTATTATTATTATTATTATTATTATTATTATTATTATTATTATTATTATTATTATTATTATTATTATTGTTATCAAATATTAATTAGCAGAAGTAGATTATTATTATTATTATTATTATTATTATTATATTTTTTACCCTGAGGTACTTCATTCCCCCAAGGTCTAAGAAATTA
>OY744617.1:43445078-43467578 GCA_963556255.1 Allolobophora icterica | reverse complement strand
TTCATTATTAAATTCTGACCATTCAACCGTAACACGTTTCAGGCATGACAATTGACCATATCGGTGTGCCGTGAAAAGTTCACGCCTCGTTGCCATCTGCCGCCGTGTACTGTCGACGAGGTTCTTGTTAATTGACAATCATATGAATTTTAATCGATATAATTCTGCAATGATTTGACAGATTAAAAATGTCCAACTCATCTTCTTCAATTGCTTGAAATTTTGATAGCTTTTTCTGCAGATTTGTTGGAAGCTCGTTAGACTTCCTAGAGATGGTAGTAGATTGGCTAGAGGAACTTAGAGCGCTGGATTTGTCAAACGATGAGTATTGGATCGATTCTCCTCCTCAGACACGTTTACTGTGAAGGGACCTTTAGCTAATCCTTCACTCACAATTACTCGGCCCAATCGACTGATGCTTGGTCATTAGATAGGTTGGGATTGGTAACCTTTGAGAGATTCTCACGATGCCATATGTTTGGCAACACTCTATTGCAATGCATTACATTTACAGAACGTTACATTACCTGACCACGCGATTTCATACTGCATCGTGCCATGCCATGTCATACCCTCTTGGATTTGTGTTGCAATAAAAATTGCCACATCCACCACTTATAGTAGGCCTATATGTTTAGCTCCGCGGAGGTCAAATTTCCATCCTCTTCAAAACCAATTGAGTGGAAGGTCAAACCGGTTGCCAGGAGACCAAGAAGAGACTCATATGAGACGCTCTCGACCTAATGACGTAAAATGAGGATCGAAGAAAATGAGATTCAAGCACTTACTGAAAAAAGATAAAGAAAGACCAAGAAACTATATATGCAACTTATTCCCGAAACTTGGATGGACCACAATGAACCTTCTCTGCTGTACTGTAAGAAGGAGTACAACCCCAAAGGCCTTTTCACATAAGCATTAGGATCTCGACACGAATGAAGGAATGAGAGAGTATGTTATGCAAAGCAGAAGACCAACGTGAACCTATGGAATAGGAGCAATGACGTGGAGGATGTGGACTTATGCAGTAGTAGTAGTACTAGTCGTCTTTTACTGTGGCGATTTCAGGGATACGTTTTCCAGATTCTCCGGAATCCAGAAAATCGATTCCCCGATACGCCAGGCCTCTTTTGTCAAGCACCGGGACACACAGAAGACATTATGTTCTGTGGGTGGTGGCGCGCTGCCATAAGAGAAGTGGTTGACCCGATAGCGTGCAATGATCAGTAGGCACAGCCGAGGCGGTAATCCGACCAGCAAACAGATCTAACAGATCTAAAAGATCTAACAGATCTAACAGATCAAACAGATCTAACAGATCTAACAGATCTAACAGATCAAACAGATCTAACAGATCTAACAGATCTAAAAGATCAAACAGATCTAACAGATCTAACAGATCTAAAAGATCAAACAGATCTAACAGATCTAACAGATCTAAAAGATCAAACAGATCTAACAGATCTAACAGATCTAACAGATCAAACAGATCTAACAGATCAAACAGATCTAACAGATCTAACAGATCTAAAAGATCAAACAGATCCAATGTAGCAGCACCCGAAGAGAACTTAGCAGTCAGAAGGTTGACTGCTAAGAACCATTAACATACCTGTAACGTGTTACAAAATAAAGTTATAAACCTTGAATCTAGTCGGTTGCTCACTTTTGTTTATGTCAGTCCACGTAACAGCTGTTTTAAAAACTGCCTTCTGACTCTCTTAAAACTGTCTTTGAGATTAACAAAAATAAACTAAACAGCGTAAATGAAAGATAATTCACAAATTAACAGATAATTTAGGAAATGAAAGAAATTTAACAAAATAAGCAAGACTTTTAAAGTACTTCCTGCAAGTACTAGACTAGACACGCTTGATTGTGTCACTAGTCAGTTTATGGATAAACCATGAGGTGGGGTAAGAACACACTGGTCAGGCTAATTGCGTTGGGTAGAGCGTATATAAGTCCTTAGTGCGCCTCTTTGCGTCGGGTGCCAGTTCGCATACCTTGAATCTCGGCCTGGTATGGTCCGTGCACGGTAACCTTAAAGGGCGTGACACCTATTCAACCGTGCAGTGGTGGTGAAGGATCTCACCCGATCAATTCATTGAAATATGAGCAGGATCGAGGCCATACGACGGTTCCTGTAGAATAATAAATAATAATAATAATAATAATAATAATAATAATAGTAGTAGTAGTAGTAGTAGTAGTAGTAGTAGTAGTAGTAGTAGTAGTAGTAATAATAATAATAATAATAATAATAATAATAATAATAATAATAATAATAATAATAATAAGGACAATGGTAATGATAATAATAATTATATTATTGATAAAATTGTAATAATAATAATAATAATAATAATAATAATAGTAGTAAAACTACTAAAAATAGTACTAATAATAATAATATTAATGATAAGGAAAATGGTAGTGATAATAATAATTACATTATTGATAAAAAATACCGGTTGTTATAATAACAGTGATCATGATGCTTCGTAATTGTTTTGAGTCTTCGAGGGCTCAGGTAATTTAGCCCTTCCTCTGAGAAAATAACAACGGGCATTTTTTCTCCTGTTTTGAAAAGTGGAGATGCGAGTACTCTTTCTCCCCCCGTCCCCTCAAAAAAAATTACGCATATATACGTGAGGATGCCCTTTCGCATGATTATCTTGGCTTATTTGAGATTCGAGTCCCTTCTGGTACGATCCGTACACGAAAACCTTAAATGGCATTGCACCGAATCAGACAGCAGTGGGAAGGTTCTCGCCCGATCAATGCAGTGAATAATGAGCAATGTCGAGCACATAATATGTGCTCGACATTGCTCATTATTATGTTATTATTATTATTATGTTCGCTATAGAAACGTGTGTTTCAACTGCCTACTTTCCCTCGCATTATAACCTTACCTTGCTTTACGTTGCATATATCACCGTATGACAGGTTCGTATACATTAAGATCAAAGAAGTAAATCTTCTGAAACCTTTCCCTACGCGTTGGGTTGCCAGTAAATCAATGCTATTTTTGAAGTGAATATATTATTACCCAGTTTATATTAATTAATTCCGAGCAGAATGCCAATCTTTCGATTTATCTTTTTCATCCATTGTTTCCTTTTACGAGAGTTGTTTTGACAGACTTTCATCGTTAAAGTATTTTATTACAATATTTGAAAGTAATAATGATGGGTTATGAGAGTATTTTTAATGGGTTATTTAGTCTTTGTTTTGTTTTTAATGAGTCCCTTTGAAATGAAAAACCTTTTTATTGAATTTTTGATCTGTTTTTTTAGGCCTACGTGGTCTTAAAATCTAGATCGATATCCGCTCATTTCGTCATAAATAGCCGTAAGATTCACATGCCTCAAATCACTTTCTCCCGTGTTTGGCAGAAGAAGAATTGCAAAATTCGAAGGCTTAATTCGGTAATATCATCGCCTTATTCAATTAACTAGTTTCATAATTATTATCAAGCTATATATGAAATACAACTCAGCTTTTTCTAAGTCTAACATCTTTCAATAGGTCCTAAAACTGCGGTATTCGAAAACCTTCGTACGTATATTAAACGTATAATTTTATTTTTTACATTGACTCTTAAAACATTCGGAGTGAATTCTCAATCGAAAATCTTGATCCTTTAGAGAAGTAAGGTTGAAATGCGATAGACAGAGAAACCGGAAGTCTGGTTAGAGAACCCGGAAGCCGGGTTAGAGGAACCGGAAGCTAGGTTACAGATACCGGAAAACATATACAGCTTTGGTTACGCTTGCTTTTGCTTGTTACCGAAAGTGTAACCATAAATTTATATAGCGCTCATGAAACTGAGGCTCATCATCGAGGCGCTGTCGATTTGATGACGCAAAATGAGGATCGAACAGAATGGTTTCCAGTAAAACGCTTACGAGATAAAGTTAAAGGAAGACCAAGGAACCTTTTGATACTCATACCACAGAGCAGATGCGTCAAAAACACAGCGAGAGTAAGTTTTTAAAGTCTATTTACATACTTACTTACTTTATTACCAGGCCGAAGCACAGACCGAAAGCCCAAAATGTGTTGGGGGCACTTATTATTATTACTTAAGAAATATTTTTTAATGCCCCGAGGTAAAAATGATACCCCCAGGGACTTCAAGATTAGTAAACCTGTTAAGTGTCTGGTACGGCTAGAACTCCTCGGACTCGGGCAAAAGATTTGCAAACGTCCCTCAAATTGCAACAGCGTTGAAGCGTTGGATGGTCACATTGGTCAGAGCAATACGTTGGAACAAGTATGCGGTTTCGCGAGAGTCTGCTGTTGTAAGGACTAGATGTCCCAATGTCAGTGATCAAAGACAATTGAAACCTGAATTTTTTTAAGTGATCCATCCATCCATCCATTATTATTATTATTATTGTTATTGTTATTATTATTATTATTATTATTATTATCATTATTATTGTTATTATAATTATTATTATTATTATTATTATTATTATTATTATTATTATTTTTTTGCCCTGAGGTACTTCGTTCCCTCAGGGTCTTAGAGATTAAATTAGTTGTTTTTTTAGGAACGGCTAACCCTCGTCCAATACATATTATTATTGTTATTATTATTATTATTATTATTATTATTATTATTATTATTATTATTATTATTATTATTATTAATATTATTATTATTATTATTATTATTATTATTATTATTATTATTATTATTATCATTATCATCATCATTATAATTATTAGCTAAAGATCGGCGTGAATTGTTTGTTGCAGACTGAAAACCATGGAGAGAAGTACACTGGTTTTGTTTCTGATGTCAACCATCTGCTTCTCCATCGCAGTCTCAAGTAATAGAATAAATTCCGTTAAAACTTGTTAAAAAACTTTGGAGTTTTTAGGCAGCAACTGCTTTCCATAGAAAAAACATAAATTAAGACAAGCCTCCCAGTGTCTCAGAGTTGTTCTTAGAAAGGCACTGAATATTATAATGCAGTATACAGCTATACCTACATTAATACACATACACATTATTATATACATACACACACACACATGTGCCATACATACATGTGTACATACATACATACATACATACATAAATACATGCAAGCACATTATACATACGTAAATGCATTACATACATACACACATACATGCAGACGCAAATGAAAATAGGTCATTCAGCAGGTTGCAATATCCACTGATTCGGACTCTCTCCCATTGCAGATGCATTTCCCTTTTAGTGCGTCGATTCATCTCAGGTTTGGATTCTGTCAAATCTGGAAATCTGTTTTGTAGACGAAAGCAAAAGGACTTCGAAATTTTTTGACTTTGGGGACTTGGTAGAGGTTCTGGCGTTCGACAAGAACAACGACTTAGGCTTGGACATCAAAGAATTGGAGGCTCTTGACAGGGATTTCTTTGGCGAAGAAGACCCTGATGTGGAAGTAAGTCTTTAGAATCTTTCTCGTAATCTTTCTCGTAATCGTAATCGTAATCTCCAAACTTCTAAAGCGCCACTCGAAGGCCAAGCGCAGGACACCAGCCTATTCACGAGCGCTACGTCAGATCAGAGGGGGTTTCCAGAGAGTAGTCCAAAAGAGGTCCAAGTCCGATTTCGATGGTACCAGAGCAGTTTCAAGATACTGGTCCAAAAGAGGTCCAAGTCCGATTTCCAGGAGGCCAACCAAATCAAAGGGGGTTTCCAGAGAGTAGTCCGAAAGATGTCCAAGTCCGATTTCCAGGGTACCAGTTCAGGGGTTTCCAGAGAGAGGTCCAAAAGAGGTCCAAGTCCGATTTCCAGGAGGCTAAACAAAATCAAAGGGGGTTTCCAGAGAGTAGTCCAAAGAGGTCCAAGTCCGATTTCCAGTGTACCAGATCAGTTTCCAGGTAGTGGTCCAAAAGAGGTCCAAGTCCGATTTCCAGGAGGCCAAACCAAATCAAAGGGGGTTTCCAGAGAGTAGTCCAAAGAGGTCCAAGTCCGATTTCCAGGGTACCAGATCAGTTTCCAGGTAGTGGTCCAAAAGAGGTCCAAGTCCGATTTCCAGGAGGCCAAACCAAATCAAAGGGGGTTTCCAGAGAGTAGTCCAAAGAGGTCCAAGTCCGATTTCCAGGGTACCAGATCAGTTTCCAGGTAGTGGTCCAAAAGAGGTCCAAGTCCGATTTCCAGGAGGCCAAACCAAATCAAGGGGGGTTTCCAGAGAGTAGTCCGAAAGATGTCCAAGCCCGATTTCCAGGGTACCAGTTCAGGGGGTTTCCAGAGAGAGAGGTCCAAAAGAGGTCCAAGTCCGATTTCCAGGAGGCCAAACCAAATCTAAGGGGTTTCCAGTAAGTAGTCCAAAAGTGGTCCAAGTCCGATTTCCAGGGTACCAGATCAGGTGAGGCAGAGCAGCTGTCAAGGCGGGTGTCGTTTACGGCGAGAAGAATTGGAAGGCGGAGGATCAGATGAGTCAGGGTAGGGGTACTTGAAAAGGTGAGACTTCAGTTTTGAGTGGAAAGCCCGAGGGGTGATAGATAGAGGAACATGAGGATGAGGATGAAGGACAGGTTGCAATGATGATGGAGGCACTGAGAAACTGCGGAATTCAGGGGAAGATCATTCCAGAGGCGTGGTGCTGTGTTGGATATGGCTCGGTTGGAGAACTTGAGGTGAGTAGTGACTGGGGGTCGAGAAAGACTGAGATAGGACGATGATCGGGTGGAGCGGGTTGTCTGAATGGTAAAGAGATCACGGAGGTACTTGGGCTGGGAATATTGTAGGGAGTTGTAGGTTAGTGATAGAACTTTGAAGTGGATTCGCTCTGGGATTTTTAACCAATGGAGTGATTTGAAGACGGGAGTGATAAAAATTATGATGATGTTTTGGCGTTCTAGTGACAGCTCTGGCTAGTGAGTTTTGGATAAGCTGTAGGCGCTTGATTTGAGTGGATTCAAGGTTGAGGAAAAGAGAATTGCAGTAATCAAGCTTTGAATGAACAATGGAGGTTGCAATGGTGGAGGCAGTTTTAAGGTCGAGCATGGGTCTTAAGTGTCGGAGGTCACGAATATGCATGAAGCAGGAGCGCGAGAGGTTGGAGATGTGGTTAGAGAAGGATAGGTGTATCTCAGTGTATCTCCACCTCTCTGCGTTTGTCTCTTCTCAAGCTCTTTGCTGCATCTTCCAACTTTTCCTCTGTCTCTCTCTCTGTCTCTCTCTGTCTCTCTAGTTCTCTATCTATCTATCTATCTATCTATCTGTCTGTCTGTCTGTCTGTCTGTCTGTCTGTCTGTCTGTCTGTCTGTCTGTCTGTCCATATGTCCATCTGTCCATCTGTCCATCTGTCTATCTGTCTATCTGTCTATCTATCTATCTATCTATCTATCTATCTATCTATCTATCTATCTATCTATCTATCTATCTATCTATCTATCTATCTATCTATCTGTCTGTCTGTCTGTCTGTCAGTTTGTCTCTCTGTCCGCCTCTCTGTCTATGTCACTGTCTTCTCTTTTCTCTGTCTCTTTCCTATACTTCTACTTGCTCTGTTCTTCATTTTTCTCTGTTTCCATCAACATTTCTCTTCATTCGTCCGTTAAGCTATTCTTCTTTTTGGTGAATTATTCGTCGAAAATTTTTCAGAAGATTTGTCAGCACTCGGGACCGAAGTGTTAGAAGCCCACATAGAGCCCAGAAGGGACCCATATTTCTGTGTGTGAGTCCCATCGAATAGACTAATACCCACGCTAATGCTAGCAGGTTTTGGTTAGTTTCTACCCAAGGAAGCCAACTGGATGCTGGACCTTAGGATTTTGTGATGCGATGAATAGTGTCACTGTGTAGGGAGCGCTATATACATTTTCTGTTGAATCTGGATTAAAAATAATTAAATTGTTAAATATTTTGAGTTAATGTATGCATTCGTCTATTGAAATCGGCCTTTGTTGTTACCAGGAGCTTCTGCTGCTTCTTGACGATAACAAAGACAATATAGTCACCTTGGAAGAGTTGAAGCGGCATAATTATGGACTCTGACCAGTCAACCGTGACACGTCTCAGGCATGACCATGTCGGTGTGCCCTGGAAACTTCACGCTTCGTTGCTATCTGTCGGCGTGTACTATCAAGAACGCTCTTATTAATTGACAAATATATGAGTTTTAATTGATTTAATTCTGCAAGGAATTAAAATTTAAAATTGTCTAACACTGCCTCTTCAATTGGTTGAAGTTTTGAAAAGCGTTTTCTGCAGATTTGTTTTAAGCTCGTTAGACTTACTATAGATGGTAGTAGATTGGTTAGAGCGCTCACTTTGTAATGCAAAGAGTACGGGTTCGATCCTCCTGCTCTGAATATACTTATGCAGCAATAAAGAAATTCACGAGTTGCTGAACACGGAACCAAGGTATTACATGACTTGGAACCAAGTTATGACATGACTTGGAACCAAGGTATTACATGACTTGGAACCAAGGTATTATATGACTTGGAACCAAGGTATTACATGACTTGGAACCAAGGTATTACATGACTTGGAACCAAGGTATTATATGACTTGGAACCAAGGTATTACATGACTTGCCAGTCCCTTCTCTGGTTCCCGTAAGTCGGCATGCTACTGCTTCAAGAGAGAAGCACGCATGAATTGCAATTATAATTGCAAATTCATATAGCGCCACTTAAGAGAGACTCATCAGAGAGACTCTCGACCTAATGACGGAAAACGAGGATCGAAGAAAGTGGTTTTCTAACACTGAACGGATTAGTGGTAAAGAAAGACCAAGAAACGTACGTCGTAAGGTGCTATTTGGGCAACCTATTCCAGAAGGTTGGATCGATCAGAGCGAAGCTTCTGGTTGAGCGAACATCCAGGTGACACTGTTCAGCAGAGCGAAGAAATCCATGGCAAGTAGACCCATCTTAGACATCAGGGAACAATGACGAACTGTGTCGAATGCCTTGGAGTAGTCCATAGGGATAACCGTCACAGAATCGTTAGTTTGCAGCAATGCATTGATATTATTGTATAGTATTTTAGCAGGACGATTATGGCAGATGTTGTGGAACCGGTCTAGCGAAAAGCATATTGGTCTCTCAGGGCGGCTAATACCGGTGCAGAGTTGAATCCCGGGCAGAGATATATACCGACGATGACTAGTTCAAGCAGTTTGGGCAGTATAGGGACCACCGATATCGGCCGGAAGTCCACGGAAGCAACGATAACGCTCACCTGAAAATATTGCATATTCATCATGATTTTGTCATTTTGCTCATTTACCAATATGTTATCAAGTACAGAATTATTGGAAAGAGTTGCTGTTAAGAATATAAGGCAAACTTGCTCGTCTAAGAAAATTGCTGTTTGAAATGTGGATGGTGCTCGACCTTCTAAGAACCGAGTTAGAGAATGGTGTTTGATTTCAGACACAGTACCCAGCCTTTGTGAGAAGTTGCGTTATATATGCGTTCCTCTCGAAAAATCTTTTGCACGCGGTTGGTAATTGGCAGCAAGTTGGCAACTTTTTCAGAAATGAAGTTCCTATTTACAACTGAAGCCACATCTTGCCCTATGGAGAATGTAAATATATTGATCAATTTCCTAATAAATGTCTATGATATCGATCATAATTGCCTTAGACGCGTGTGTGGTCAGACTGTATGTAGGTTATGGCGACAAAATAATGTCTACAGAAAAAACTCTGTCGCAACCTTGCAAATAATATGGCATGGAAAGGTTCATTGGTGTTTGATAAAAGTGTGTTAAAACGGTAAAGGTGCAAATGAGTAGCAGAGAACGAGGTAGCTTGTATTTTTCTCTCAAGAAGACAGTTTTCAGAATACAGAGAATTTTTACACGAAGATACATTTTTAGTCTTTTTCAGTCTTAAGACTGTCATGTTTGACCGTGGTTGGACTGGGAGCGCTCCTGAGTAGATAACCTTGAAGGAGCGCTATATAAGACCTCAGGAATAATAATTTTTCAGACTACAGAGGATTTTCTCTCAAGGGTACATTTTTCTAAAATACAAATGATCTTCTTCAAAAGGGTCATTTTCTGTAGTCCCATGAGATTTTCTCAATGAGGGGCATTTTGTCTAATAAGTTACAGCACAAGTCATTTTCTTCAGAACAGAGATTCCTTTGAGCAATGCGCACTTACTATCAACGAGAATGAATAGAGTTGTACCCGGTCACCGACTGAGAGCACACACCTGTTCAAAAAGTTGTCATATATTCGCCGTCTGAGAAACAGCTGAATTAAAAGCCATTTCCACTTAACGAAGACTGACGCTCAAAGTGCGATCGTACGTTACTCACCGGAATAACGTACGCGTACAGTACGTACGCTATCGAAAATATAACGTACGCGTACGATAAAAATGCCACAAAGAATCTCAATATAACTATAGTCTTATGACGTACCGTACACATACCGTACGCGTACGTTAAAAATGATCTGTTTAGCTCTACAGTATAAGTCTTCCCGTACGCAGGCCTAATTATTTACGAACTGTACCGACATTTCGCATTACCAATAAAAAAAACCACTGGCACTGCCCATCCTATAAAGTGTGCCGTAAAATCTTAATTATCTTCATTATTATACATTAGACAGAATATTAGCAATTTGGAACTTAAAGATTTAAAAGTAGATATTATCAAACATCGACTGATGTAATGGTTAGAATTGTTTACGACCGTCAATAACCAACTATTATGGACTTTTCTTGTACATAATGTTATGTAGTTTATTTTCTCCATGAGCTGATTTCAACGTACGCCAACGTACGACATAATAACGTACGCGTAACGTACGTACGTCATAGAAAAAAATAACGTACGTACCGTACGTACGGTCGCACCTTGCTGACGCTGTTTATAAAGCGATTAATCTACGCCATTTTGATCTCGAATATAATTAATTAGTTTATTCTAGCGAAATAAACAAATCAGACATTCGGTAGGAAAATAATTCTCGTCGTTACGAGTGCAAGTTGGTACAGAGCGAAGGAAACAACGGAGCATCGCAAAAACATCGGATGTATTATTCATAGATATAACTATGTTTTTATTGGAGTAATTAAGAACGCGAAACTCGAGGTAGAGATGATCAAGAGCTGGAAAAGATAAACAGAGTTCAATCATATCTACATTGAGAGCAAAATGAATATACAACTTTTTCAGATGAACGTTATCATGCAGACTCAGGTGATTTTATTCCTGCTTCCAGCGATGTGCTTCGTAGCCACAGGTAACTTCTTCTTCTCCTCCTTTCATTCTTCTTCTTCTTCTTCTTCTTCTTCTTCTTCTTCTTCTTCTTCTTCTTCTTCTTCTTCTTCTTCTTCTTCTTCTTCTTGTTCTTGTTCTTATTGTTCTTGTTCTTGTTCTTGTTCTTCTTGTTCTTGTTCTTGTTCTTGTTCTTCTTGTTCTTCTCGTTTTCTTCTTCTTCTTCTTCTTCTTCTTCTTCTTCTTCTTCTTCTTCTTCTTCTTCTTCTTCCTCTTCTTCTTCAACATCATCATCATTATCATCATTATCATCACTATTATTATCATTATTATCATTATTATCATTATTATCATCATCATCATCATTATCGTCATCATCATAGTCATCATCATCCGCCCTAGAGGGGCGTTTACGGGAATTTATCCGCGTATCTTATGCTCTCCTGGCCATGAGTGTTACCATTACTCTATCCTCCCTCAGACAGACACAGACAGACACGCACACAGACACACAGACAGACACTTTCTAAGTCGTTGTCTTAAAAATGGATGACGACTTACACAGCAATATATTAACAGATGTTGATTTTTATTCAGAAATGGCCGTGTTCAAGGCAAACGTCGTCTCAAAGAGAGGTCTCATTCTCGAACCGTTGACTTCAGAGGCTCGCATGGTGATGGCGAAATCTTTCCTTCGGAGTTTCGACGTCAACGTTGACGAACAGGTCGATGAGACTGATCTACTGAAATACTACCAACAGTTGAACAAAGATAACAGCACAGCCCAGAAATCAGCTGCCGTATGTCTTTACCTAACTTGTTCTATCATTCTTTAAATCATTTCCCTTTTACTCTCAATCCTATAGGTTTTGACACTGATGTCTGTTCATTCTATAATACTAATCTTCATCTGTTGCCTGCTCCTCTCCGGAGCTTTGTTGCTTCCACGATGCGTAGCCAACCGCATCTATTCTGGACCTTTCTCCAGACCGTATGCAACTAAAGTTCAGTGGCTGTAAGTCAGCTTCTGTCGTTCTTGTTCATGTATGACGAAGCCTTCCAACAGGTCTCTTCCAACTTCTCGGAGGGTTGCATATCGTTGCTTGCAAGACTGTAATCCAACGTTTGCCAGTTCGAGCCTCACGAACGACATTGGGCAAATTATTTGCGCACACGTACCTTTGTTACCAAGCAATTTAATTTGTTACCGGTGCGAGGTTGAAAGTTAGAGAATAGTACAATGCTCAGGTTCAATGTTCCAAGCCTTAGGGATTCGTACTATGTCGGGCTCAAGGGATTATGAGTCGGATACGAGCGCCTTGGTAATTTCATCCATGGCTTATGGAACCCTTACTCTTAATTAGACTACTCATTAGTTCTATTTTTATTCAGTACTAATCGTAAACTCAGAATTTTTATAGCGCCAGTCAAAAGATAAGCACAGGGCACCATCTTGTTCACGAGCTGCGTCACATCAGAGGGGTTGTCCAGGGATGTCAAATGAAGATTCGAATTCGGTTGCCAGAGAGACCAGAGAGACAGGAAGGGCGCAGAGGAGCCGCTAAGGCGGGTCTCGTCAAGGACGAGAACGCTTGGAAAGGCGGAGGATAGAATGAATAACGAAATGGGGTAGGATTTATTTAAGAGGTGGAATCTCAGTTGGAATCGGAGAGAAGGTTACTTTTCTGTATCTTAATTCATTGAGTAGTTATTCAAACTGAATCTGATTAAGTTATTCTTAGGTTTCTTTGATACTGTGTATTGCAGGCTGTCTGTTCTGTTAGTAGTTAAGATTTATCGCATAACATGTACATGTACAGCGCAGTGCGTTTGCAGGCGCTTAATTAAAGAATAAATATTATTATTATTATTTTATTTTTTTATTTTATTTTTTTATTTATTTTTTTTGCCCCAAGGTACATATGATCCCTTGGGGACTTAAATATTAATTAAAATATGCAAATCATCTGGAACGGCCTCTATTCCTCAGGATTCGAGATATTATTATTATTCATTTGCAAACGCGCGCCCTCTCGGTTATTGACCGGACCAGACCATATGGAATGGTCTCCCTCCTGAGTTGCGCTTACTTTCCAGCTCTTCCTCTGACACTTTCTATGACCGCCTGAAACTGTTCTCTTTGGCCGTGCTCGAGTTGGGAGCGCCTCCGAGTAGTTCTCTGAAGGGGCACTATATAAATCTTTGAATGAATAAATGAATGAATGAATTTGCCACTTCATTCTTTATGCAACGATTTTATTTAATTCTTACCTTCCATTGTTCTTTGTTCATTTCTTCTTTCCATCTTACTTGCAATCGTGCGTTCGGAAGCATTCATTAAATCATTGATTATTTGAGTAATTAATTAATTAATTGATTCATGCACTCAAGGATTTGTGCATTCAATCGTTCATTCGTACCTTCATTAATTCATTTATTCAATCATTCATTCATTCATTTATTCATCAAATCATTCAGTCATCCATTAAATCATTTATTCAATCATTCAACCATTCATTCGATCAATCAGTCATTCATTGTCACTGTCATTCATGCATTCGTTCATTCATCCATTAAATCTTTCATTCATTCAAGCAGTCACTCAATCATTCAATCAATCCGTCCCATGCATTGATTTATTCACTAAGTCATTCAATCAATCAATCATTCAGTCAATCATTCATTCATTCATTCATTCTACCATTCATGTATTCATTCATTAAAAAATCATTATTTAATCCTTTAAATCATTAAAGCTCTCACTCATTGATTCTATCATTCATGCATTCATTCATTAAATCATTAATTCATCCATTAAATCATTAATTCGTTCATTCTGTCATTCATGCATTCATTCTTTAAATCATTCATTCATCCATTGAAACGTACATTCATTCATTCACTCACTCATTCAGTCATTCAATCATTCAGTCATTCAATCTTCCATTCATTCGAACATTCATTCATGAATTCATTTATCCATTTACTTAATTATTTTCTTTCATTCGTTCGCACTTTTTCGTCGTTCTTTACTGCGTAATTGTTTGTCAGTTCTTCGTTTGTCCAGTGACCGTTTTTTATTACAGGTTTTCATGGAATCCTTTGATCAGAATCGGGATGGCAAAGTTACCATCAACGACCTGATCAACTTCTTCCAGAATTTCACAAATGAACCGATTGAAGATTCCGAAGAAAAAACAGGACTACCAGATCTAATTGAAAAGGAACCACGCCAAAAGATCTCTACAGCAGAACCAACCCAAAAAATAGACACGACAGTAACAACCCAAAAATTAGCTACAACAGCAACAACCCAAAAAATAGACATGACAGTAACAACCCAAAAATTAGCTACAACAGCAACAACCCAAAAAATAGCTACAACAGAATCAACCCAAAAAATAGCTAAAACAGAAACAACCCAAAAAATAGCTACAACAGCAACAACCCAAAAAATAGACACGACAGTAACAACCCAAAAATTAGCTACAACAGAACCAACCCAAAAAATAGACACGACAGTAACAACCCAAAAATTAGCTACAACAGCAACAACCCAAAAAATAGCTACAACAGAATCAACCCAAAAAATAGCTAAAACAGAAACAACCCAAGAAGGGGCTACAACAGGAGCAGCCCAGACACTAGCTACAACAGAATCATCCCAAAAAATAGCTACAACAGAAACAACCCAAAAAATATCTACATCAGAACGAACCCATAAAATATCTACAACAGAAACAACCCAACAAGTAGCTACAACAGAAACAACCCAAAAAATAGCTACAACACAACCAACCAAATTAGTTGCTACATCAGAACCAACCCAAAAAATCGCTACAACAGAAACAACCCAAAAAGTAGCTACAACAGAAGCAACCCAACAAATAGCAACAACAAAAACAACCCAACAAGTAGCTACAACAGGAGCAGTCCGGAAACTAGCTACAACAGAATCAACCCAAAAAATAGCTACAACAAAAACCCAAAAAATAACCACAGCAGCACCAACCCAAAAAATAGCAACAACAAAAACAACCCGAAAAATAGCTACAACAGAACCAACCAAAATAGTAGCCACATCAGAACCAACCCGAAAAATAGCTACAACAGAAACAACCCAAAGAGTAGCTACAACAGAAACAACCCAAAAAATAGCTACAACAGAACCAACCAGATTAGTTGCTACATCAGAACCAACCCAAAAAATAGCTACAACAGAAACAACGCAAAAAGTAGCTACAACAGGAGCAGCCCTAAAAATAGCTACAACAGAATCAACCCAAAAAGTAGCTACAACAGAAGCAACCCGTCAAATAGCTACCACAGAAACAGCAACAAAATTAGCTACAACAGAAACAACAAAAATTGCTACAACAGAATCAATCCCAAAAGTAGCTACAGCAGAAACAACCCAAAAAATAGCTACATTAAAACCAATTCAAGAAATATTTACAACAGAATCCACCCAAAAAATAGCTATAACGGAATCAATCCAGAAAATAGCTACAACAGAATCAACCCAAAAAGTAGCTACGACAGGATCAACCCAAAACATAGCTACAACAGAACCAACCAAGAAAATAGCTACAACAGAACCAATTCCCAAAATAGCTACAACAAAACCAACCCAAAAGATTGCTACAACAGAACCAACCCAAAAAATAGCTACAACAAAACCAACCCAAAAATTAGCTACAGCGATACCAGAACCTTCATTAAATGCAATAAGACCAGGGCCACCAAAACATAGATGCCACAAAGCCAGAACCACCCATAAATGCAACAGAACCCGAACCAGCCGTCGATGCACCAGAACCTGAGAAACAACCATCAAATCCTGTACAAAGCCTGCACCTTAAGGACAACCACCAGAACCGTAGAACCAATACATCCTAGGAACGATTAGAACAATCTGTTGAAAATCTAAACGACAATGAGAACCAGCTCTTGAAGAGAACGTTAAGAAAGAACTGATTCTTTAATTTGCTTTGTATTTTCATTGTTTGTTTTGTTCATTCGCTCATTATTACCTGTTCCACGTAGAAATCAAGAATCACCCGCACATGTAAATTAATTAATTAATTAATTAATTAACTATCCATTACTTATTAAATTCTATGCATCCTTACGTTGAACGTTGGCTCTTATCAAGTAGGCTGATTGGAAGGAGCGCTGAATGCGATATCATTGTGATTCTAGATTTGTCCACAACACATGCGTTCATATGAATGATACAAACCTATTCGACATTAAGTGATTTTCAAATATCTAATCAGAAACGTACTCCTCCATGCCAATCCAATCTCTTATAATCTACGCTACTCCACTTCAATCCAACCACTACAATCCAGTGCACTTCAATCCACTACAATCCAATCGACTTCAATCCAATCCACTACCATCCAATTCACTACGATCCAATCCACTTCAATCCAATCCACTTCAATCCAATCCACTTCAATCCAATCCACTTCAATCCAATCCACTTCTATCCAATCCACTTCAATCCAATCCACTACAATCCAATCCAATCCACTTCAATCCAATCCACTTCAGTCCAATCCACTACAATCCAATCCACTTCAATCCAATCCACTTCAATCCAATCCACTTCAATCCAATCCACTTCAATCCATTCCACTTCAATCCAATCCACTTCAGTCCAATCCACTACAATCCAATCCACTTCAATCCATTCCACTTCAATCCAATCCACTACAATCCAATCCGCTACAATCCAATCCACTTCAATCCAATCCACTTCAGTCCAATCCACTACAATCCAATCCACTACAATCCAATCCACTTCAATCCATTCCACTTCAATCCAATCCACTTCAATCCAATCCACTACAATCCAATCCACTACAATCCAATCCACTACAATCCAATCAACTTCAGTCCAATCCACTACAATCCAATCCACTTCAATCCAATCCACTTCAATCCAATCCACTACAATCCAATCCACTACAATCCAATCCACTACAATCCAATCAACTTCAGTCCAATCCACTACAATCCAGTCCACTTCAATCCAATCCACTTCAATCCAATCCACTACAATCCAATCCACTACAATCCAATCCACTACAATCCAATCCACTACAATCCAATCAACTTCAGTCCAATCCACTACAATCCAATCCACTTCAATCCAATCCACTTCAATCCAATCCACTACAATCCAATCAACTTCAGTCCAATCCACTACAATCCAATCCACTTCAATCCAATCCACTTCAGTCCAATCCACTACAATCCAATCCACTACAATCCAATCCACTTCAATCCATTCCACTTCAATCCAATCCACTTCAATCCAATCCACTACAATCCAATCCACTACAATCCAATCCACTACAATCCAATCCACTTCAATCCAATCCACTACAATCCAATCCACTACAATCCAATCCGCTACAATCCAATCCACTTCAATCCAATCCACTTCAGTCCAATCCACTACAATCCAATCCACTACAATCCAATCCACTTCAATCCATTCCACTTCAATCCAATCCACTTCAATCCAATCCACTACAATCCAATCCACTACAATCCAATCCACTACAATCCAATCAACTTCAGTCCAATCCACTACAATCCAATCCACTTCAATCCAATCCACTTCAATCCAATCCACTACAATCCAATCCACTACAATCCAATCCACTACAATCCAATCAACTTCAGTCCAATCCACTACAATCCAGTCCACTTCAATCCAATCCACTTCAATCCAATCCACTACAATCCAATCCACTACAATCCAATCCACTACAATCCAATCCACTACAATCCAATCAACTTCAGTCCAATCCACTACAATCCAATCCACTTCAATCCAATCCACTTCAATCCAATCCACTACAATCCAATCAACTTCAGTCCAATCCACTACAATCCAATCCACTTCAATCCAATCCACTTCAATCCAATCCACTACAATCCAATCCACTACAATCCAATCCGCTACAATCCAATCCACTTCAATCCAATCCACTTCAGTCCAATCCACTACAATCCAATCCACTACAATCCAATCCACTTCAATCCATTCCACTTCAATCCAATCCACTTCAATCCAATCCACTACAATCCAATCCACTACAATCCAATCCACTACAATCCATCAACTTCAGTCCAATCCACTACAATCCAATCCACTTCAATCCAATCCACTTCAATCCAATCCACTACAATCCAATCCACTACAATCCAATCCACTACAATCCAATCAACTTCAGTCCAATCCACTACAATCCAGTCCACTTCAATCCAATCCACTTCAATCCAATCCACTACAATCCAATCCACTACAATCCAATCCACTACAATCCAATCCACTACAATCCAATCAACTTCAGTCCAATCCACTACAATCCAATCCACTTCAATCCAATCCACTTCAATCCAATCCACTACAATCCAATCAACTTCAGTCCAATCCACTACAATCCAATCCACTTCAATCCAATTCACTACAATCCAATCCACTACAATCCAATCCACTACAATCCAATCCACTACAATCCAATCCACTACAATCCAATCAAATTCAGTCCAATCCACTACAATCCAATCCACTTCAATCCAATCCACTTCAATCCAATCCACTACAATCCAATCAACTTCAGTCCAATTCACTACAATCCAATCCACTACAATCCAATCAACTTCAGGCCAATCCACTACAATCCAATCCACTTCAATCCAATCCACTTCAATCCAATCCACTACAATCCAATCAACTTCAGTCCAATCCACTACAATCCAGTCCACTTCAATCCAATCCACTTCAATCCAATCCACTACAATCCAATCCACTACAATCCAATCCACTACAATCCAATCCACTACAATCCAATCAACTTCAGTCCAATCCACTACAATCCAATCCACTTCAATCCAATCCACTACAATCCAATCCACTACAATCCAATCCACTACAATCCAATCCACTACAATCCAATCAACTTCAGTCCAATCCACTACAATCCAATCCACTACAATCCAATCCACTACAATCCAATCCACTTCAATCCAATCCACTACAATCCAATCCACTACAATCCAATCCACTACAATCCAATCCACTACAATCCAATCAACTTCAGTCCAATCCACTACAATCCAATCCACTTCAATCCAATCCACTACAATCCAATCCACTACAATCCAATCCGCTACAATCCAATCCACTTCAATCCAATCCACTTCAGTCCAATCCACTACAATCCAATCCACTACAATCCAATCCACTTCAATCCAGTCCACTTCAATCCAATCCACTTCAATCCAATCCACTACAATCCAATCCACTACAATCCAATCCACTACAATCCAACCAACTTCAGTCCAATCCACTACAATCCAATCCACTTCAATCCAATCCACTTCAATCCAATCCACTACAATCCAATCCACTACAATCCAATCCACTACAATCCAATCAACTTCAGTCCAATCCACTACAATCCAGTCCACTTCAATCCAATCCACTTCAATCCAATCCACTACAATCCAATCCACTACAATCCAATCCACTACAATCCAATCCACTACAATCCAATCAACTTCAGTCCAATCCACTACAATCCAATCCACTTCAATCCAATCCACTTCAATCCAATCCACTACAATCCAATCAACTTCAGTCCAATCCACTACAATCCAATCCACTTCAATCCAATCCACTTCAATCCAATCCACTACAATCCAATCCACTACAATCCAATCCGCTACAATCCAATCCACTTCAATCCAATCCACTTCAGTCCAATCCACTACAATCCAATCCACTACAATCCAATCCACTTCAATCCATTCCACTTCAATCCAATCCACTTCAATCCAATCCACTACAATCCAATCCACTACAATCCAATCCACTACAATCCAATCAACTTCAGTCCAATCCACTACAATCCAATCCACTTCAATCCAATCCACTTCAATCCAATCCACTACAATCCAATCCACTACAATCCAATCCACTACAATCCAATCAACTTCAGTCCAATCCACTACAATCCAGTCCACTTCAATCCAATCCACTTCAATCCAATCCACTACAATCCAATCCACTACAATCCAATCCACTACAATCCAATCCACTACAATCCAATCAACTTCAGTCCAATCCACTACAATCCAATCCACTTCAATCCAATCCACTTCAATCCAATCCACTACAATCCAATCAACTTCAGTCCAATCCACTACAATCCAATCCACTTCAATCCAATCCACTACAATCCAATCCACTACAATCCAATCCACTACAATCCAATCCACTACAATCCAATCAACTTCAGTCCAATCCACTACAATCCAGTCCACTTCAATCCAATCCACTTCAATCCAATCCACTACAATCCAATCCACTACAATCCAATCCACTACAATCCAATCCACTACAATCCAATCAACTTCAGTCCAATCCACTACAATCCAATCCACTTCAATCCAATCCACTACAATCCAATCCACTACAATCCAATCCACTACAATCCAATCCACTACAATCCAATCCTCTACAATCCAATCCACTACAATCCAATCAACTTCAGTCCAATCCACTACAATCCAATCCACTTCAATCCAATCCACTACAATCCAATCCACTTCAATCCAATTCACTACAATCCAATCCACTACAATCCAATCCACTACAATCCAATCAACTTCAGTCCAATCCACTACAATCCAATCCACTTCAATCCAATCCACTACAATCCAATCCACTTCAATCCAATTCACTACAATCCAATCCACTACAATCCAATCCACTACAATCCAATCAACTTCAGTCCAATCCACTACAATCCAATCCACTTCAATCCAATCCACTACAATCCAATCCACTTCAATCCAATTCACTACAATCCAATCCACTACAATCCAATCCACTACAATCTAATCCACTACAATCCAATCCACTACAATCCAATCAACTTCAGTCCAATCCACTACAATCCAATCCACTTCAATCCAATCCACTACAATCCAATCCACTTCAATCCAATTCACTACAATCCAATCCACTACAATCCAATCCACTACAATCCAATCCACTACAATCCAATCCACTACAATCCAATCAACTTCAGTCCAATCCACTACAATCCAATCCACTTCAATCCAATCCACTACAATCCAATCCACTTCAATCCAATCCACTACAGTCCAACCCAATCCAATACAATCAAGCCTAATCCAATCTAATTTAATCTAATGGATATAGAATAATATTGAAGACGGTGAAACTATAGCAAATAAACACAATAATTATTTTGCGATCATTGCTGATAAGAAGAGACCTTAATTTCTGGGGCGTTTAAGAAACATATGAAAGCTCCTCCCTTGAAAACGTTTGGTCTCCAATTTCTACTAACGAAATTCTTTGTCTAAGCCAATCCATTCGTGCAAAGCATAGCAAGGGTGTGGACGACATTGACATCTGCATTGCGAACCCCTTTACTGACTGCATATCTACAGTACAATACAATACAATACAATATTCGTTTATTGTATTGAATTGTATTGTAAATTCATGCAAGTTCTACTAATTGCGAAGAGGACGAATGGGTGGGTGTTGGAGACAGCTGGGGAGGAACGGAGCTTAGTTGGATCGACCAAGCAGAGGAGGCTTTCATATTTCGAGCATGTGCTGCGGAAGAGTGGAGATTGCGTGGAGAAGGAGATTATCCAAGGCACAGTTTCTATATCAAGAGTTCAGTGAAGACTCAAAATACATGTATGGGGTGGATTGATAGCACGAAGCCGTGGACTGGATTATCATTCGACCGGTTATTTTAAGAGACAAGAAACTGAAGTGGATGGGGTAGAATTGTCATTGTTGGGGCCAACCCTCGGATCAAGGACGGTTGTAGACAAGACTAATTAAGAAACACTCAAGACTCAAAATATGGGGTGGATTGATAACACGAAGCCGTGGACTGGATTATCATTCGACCGGTTATTTTAAGAGACAAGAAACAGAAGTGGCTGGGGTAGAATTCTCCTTGTTGGGGCCAATCCTCGGATCAAGGACGGTTGTAGACAAGACTAATTAAGAAACACTTTAAGTAAAGAAATCCTTATCACTTTATGTTCACAGACCATGAACCTGCATTTTATGATCATCGTTTCAAAACTGGTAATTTGACTTTGGTATTGAGAAATCAATAAACGGCTAATCAATCCAATTCAAGAACTATCAGTCAAACTATCAAACTATCAAATTTGCAAAGGAGATGTGACCCAAGATCCAAATCAGTTTCTATCTAC
>OY744617.1:43437578-43440078 GCA_963556255.1 Allolobophora icterica | reverse complement strand
TCAATCCTCGGATCAAGGACGGTTGTAGACAAGACTAACTGAGAAACACTCTAAGTAAGGAAATCTTTATGACTTTGTGTTCACAGACCATGAACCTCCATTTTAAGATTATTGTTTCAAAACTGGTAATTTGACTTTGTTGTTGAGAAATCAATAAACGGCTAATCAATCCAATTCAATTAAGAACTATCAAACGATCAAACTATCCATTTTGCAAAGGAGATGTGACCCAAATCAGTATCTATCTATGTGTAATAACCGTCTCTGGTCAGGGTCAAGTATACTAGACTCCAATGTTGAAAATTCTCAAGCACTTGATCACCGGGCAACAACAATAGCTCTTCAACTAAAACAAAGACATCTTAATTCGAACTGAACGAGGCATAAAGCAGTTTGCAATAAACGCTTTCATTTGCATTTTACGATCCACCCCAACGGCGCATATGTTGTTGCAATCCATGTTGTGACGTGTTTCAGTCACCGCTTGGTGGGAGCAGGATTCAGTTCTGTTTTAGTCTAGAAGTTCGGTTTTTCTTCGAGGAAATGGCGTCAAATAAAAAGGGATTTGAGAGCTACGCTAAATCGATCTTTGACGAGCTCGACGCCGACAACAACGGTTTCATCGACGCCAAGGAGTTCGAAGAGGCGATTAGGAAGTTGAACGGAATGGCCGGCAAGAAAATGACTGAAGCGCAGATCAAAAATGAAGCGGCAGTAGGTTGATTGTGACCTATGATTAATTAATTACGAATTCTTTTTCAATTTTGATTGTGCAGTGTATTCTGTGACGCCGAATCTTAATTGTTTTCAATGATTTGTTGATTGGTTTGGGTGGGCACCATTTGTGACGCCAGAGGTCAAAACCCGTCGCTTGTCGCTTCCTAGATATTGAGCTAGAAGCCGAAATAGGCGAGAGGGGTAAAAAAATATTGAACATTGTTCAATTCACCAGTTGCCTATCAATTTGCTATAATTTGCAATGTAGTAATTCGATTTTGATGCCGTTTGTTTTATTCGATACAGGAAAGAACCCTTCATTGCCCAGCAAAATAGTGGTACAATCAAGTAATGGTTGCTGAGGACTTTGATGACACGAATATTCCGAAATTGTTTATTCGATTTTCTCACTATATATTAATGAAAGAATCAAACGAGCATAACTTTAGTTTAGCAAAAAGATATTTTCATTCTGTAAAAAGTATTTTGAAGCAGATTAATTGTAGAATATGGCTAAATAAAAAGGTCAGAAACCGACAAGTGATGGGTTTTGAGCCCTGGCGTCACATTTTGTCCCCCCACCCACCCAGAATTTGACCTGGCTTCTCCAATGGGTAATGATGTTTCATAAGCCTTTCATCGGATATGAGCTTCAACTGATGTCTAGAACATAATTCTTGCGACGCTTTCAAATTCATTTGGTTGGATTTTAGATTAACGATTGTCTGCGTTCGATGCCTGAACGTCGTTTAATTTGCAATACACCTGAATGTTAATTAATTAATTTATTTATTTATTTATTCCGTATATTTCTATAGCGCCTCTCGAAGTCAACTACTACTCAGAGGCGCTCCCGACTACAGCATTAGATACTGTGCCGGAATTTCACGCCGAAGCGCCACGAGCAATTGCGAGTGAAGGACTTGTCCAAGGTCCGTACGCAGCGGCTAGAGTGGGATTCGAACCTGCAACCCTCCGGTCACAAGGCGCCGAACTTACCACTGAGCCACCACGCCCCATAATATTCATAAACATCCTTATCTAATCTAATCTAATCAAAGTCAATCCAAGCCAAGCTATCCAAGCCAAGCTCTGCCCATTGCTGGGCTGTCCATTGGGAATGGTCTTCCATTAGAGATTCGCCTACTCACCAGGTGTAACACATCTGCTTTTTACAAGCTGCTCAAGTCTAATTTCTATTGCCGTGGCTGGGCTGGGAGCGCTTCTGAGTAGGTTTCTTGAAGGTGCACTATATTAAAATTCTGAATGACTGAATGAATGAAAAATCCAATCCAGGATTAGAAGGATAATCGAAGTGCAATTCTTTTCAGCAAGTGATGTCAGCCATAGATAAGAACTCTGACGGCAAAGTCAGCTTCCAGGAATTCTTCGATTGTATGCATTTTCTAAGCCACTAATCCGAGCACAACATTCTCACCGTCCAGAACTTCTATGGTGAGCTCTTACAACCATTCGCCGCCTGTTCGTGTTTATTAATATTAATAGCTTTTTTTTCTAGTAAAAGTTTTCTGAACTGAACAATAATGGAAGGACTAAAATACCGAGAAAAACGGGATTGGGAGTTGGGAGGTCTCATTAAACACTGAAAACAGTTCACAAAACTGAAATTAAATTAAAATAACACAATTTTTGTTTGTGTTATTAAAATAACTAAATTATTTTTAGTTGCTGAAAAAGAGGTGCTGGAAAAACAGCACCGAGTAGCTTTTATATTTAACGGTCGAATGATTATCCAGTTCCCGGCTTTAGGTAATCAATCCAT
>OY744617.1:43397578-43432578 GCA_963556255.1 Allolobophora icterica | reverse complement strand
AATAATAATAATAATGATAATAATAATAATAATAATAATAATAAAAACAATAATAGTAATAATAATAATGACAATAATAATAATAAAGTAACATTGAATGTTATTCTGAACAATTGTAAGGAATTCATCAGACGCTTGGATCAGAACGGCGATGGTAAGGTGAGCGTCGACGAACTCTTGCCCCTCATCCAGTTTATGTTCAAGGAATGATCCAACTCCTGGATTGTCGGACGAGGCAATTAAATCTTCCCAGGTAGACTAATTTCTAAAGTAATTACTATATTTAGATGATTGTAATCAAACACTAAACTTATTTGAAAAGGCACCTTTGTGCCTCGAAAGATGCAATTCTGTAACCGATTTCCTCCGTTGTGAACACCCACCAGTGTCGTTTTCTGGGAGTGCCGTCCCAAACCTGGATGAATGGTTGTTTGTTAGCTGTCGTATGTTGCAGTGTATTTAGAGGTTCCTACAAAGACTGATATGCCTGTGTTCATGGTGCGCGCACGTACATGTAAGCCTCTACTCTTCGCGGTGTCTAATTTAGAAGTGTAGAGTACTCTAAGTACATGGGGCACGGTATCAGATTGGTAAGAGCGCTCGCCTTGTAATGCGTAGAGTACGGCTCGAGCCTCGTTCCCTGAAACGAGTAGCCTAGTGTAGAGGCGACTGGAGCAAGTCCTTCACTCACGATTGCTCAGCACCGTCGATTGATGTTTGGTCATTAGATGGTGCCGCTTGATACATACATAGATGGTGCCGCTTGATACATACATAATACAATTGTCAGGACTTCACTGGCTCAATCTAGGTCGTTTGCTTCCATTGGCCCTGCTCTTTGGAATGGGCTTCCTCCGTTTGTTCGTTCTTCTATTCTCTCAGGTAGCGTCTCTTCCTCTTTTACCTTTCTTAAAACTTGCTTTTTCTCTCGGGATCTCTCGCACTGGGAGCGCTTCTGAATGGCCCTCCCGCTAGAAGCGCTTTATAAATATCCGAATACAATACAATACAATACAATACAATACAATACAATTGCTAATGGTAGACCTAATGATGATAAAAAATAATAGTAATATTAATTATGATAATGATTATGATTATGATGATGATGATGATGATGATGACAATAATAATAGTAATAATAATGATAATAATAATAACAACAATAACAAAAAAAAATAGGGCCATTCCGGACACCTTTTTTTAACATTAGTTAATATTGAAGTCCCTGAGGGATCCTGTATACCTCGGGGCAAAAAAATTAAAAACAACAATAATAATAATAATAATAATAATAATAATGATAATAATAATAATAATAATAATAATAATAATAATAATAATAATAATGATAATAATAATAATAATAATAATGACAAGTATTCAGCCAATATTGATGATGGTAAACTATTCAGTCAGATCAATGGGAAGCAGTTGGCGAAATTCACGTCAGTATTGGATATGATTTCTGAATGTTGAATATGTTTCTTCAATATTAAAATCGTTTCATGAATACTGAATATGTTTCTTCAATATTAAAATCGTTTCATAAATACTGATTGTGTTTTATGAATATTGAATATGTTTTTGATCAAGTGCTTAATGAAACGACGGTTCTTTTTCAGGTTTTGCTCTCCAAATAAACCTCACTTAAGAAGAGATGAAATACGCAGATAAATTAAACGATGAACGTTGCAGCATTTAAAACTAACGGACTCTTCAACTAAAAAAAGAATTTTGTCTGCTGGATCCAAATTTAACTACAATAAAATTTTTAACAAGTCTTGCTTGTTAAACTATAATATGTAGATTAATATCTGTAACTTCAACTTCGCCTCTGGAACGATATTCCATCTGAATTCCGTAGATTTGTAAACTTTCCGCCACGGCCTTCCTTTCACCCATCATGACTGTTTCAAACCTCTGTGCCCCAACGCATCCAGTTCAAAATTTAAACTCTTATGCGCAACGGTTTGCTCGGGCTAGCTCCGTCATACATTGAGACCTCGGTCTCTTCACTCCCTGGTCTCCATTCACTCCACTCTCCTCTCGACCGCCCAAGGCATTCTGGTTGTTCCCCTCATGCGCGGAATACCGCTCAATCTAGAAGGTTGGCCTACATTGGCCCCTGCATTTAGGACCGTCTTCTGCAGGAATAATTGTATCACGAGCTCTTCAGTATTTCTTTTTCTCCGTTCCGGAAATGGTTGAAGTCCATATTTTTGGTCAACGGTAGCGCTGAAGGGTCGGGAGCGCCTCCGAAACGCTGATTGGCGCTTTATAAATGTTCGATTACAGTTACAATTACCACTCCTCGCGATTTCCATTTGAAAAGTGAAGTCCCACCTTTAACAGAAATCTTAACCTGATGCGCACAACTTCTCATAAACGCTTAATCGGCGGCTAATAGTTAGTCGCGACATAGACCTTAGTCGACTTCTAGGTTGAGACGTGCTCATACACATTGCCCCATAAAGTCCACTGCCTTTAAATAACTCTCGACCTAAACACAGTACACCGTAACAGCTCCACTATCCCCCTTACCATTCTTGTCTCGCGGTTTCTCTAGAAGCGGTCATCTGTTGATGCCTTGTACGTTATGATATGCGATACAGAAGTCATTAGATTGGCACAATTGGCACAATTGCACTCATTCTGAGTAGATACAGTGCAGGGGCGCTATATAAATTTTGCTTGATTGATTGATTGACTTACAATTCCGACGACAGTTGCAGTTAAAATTGCGATCCTTGAGACTCTACTGTTAAGACTTTAAAGAAATTAATTGTCCGTTTTATATTTCTAACGATCTCTGTCTTCAGTAAAAATTAGATTTCCAGACCAATCAATCCTACAGCTTCTGCCTACTCAAAACTTTTAGTACCTTCATTTGTGTGTATGCATGTATATTGTACAAAAATGTACAATTGTATGTGTATGTATGTATTTGTGCATGCATGTATATATGTATGTATGTTGCGCTTCTCGCATAAATTGTGTGACCACAATGCAGCAACAAGATATAAGCCTACGTACATTTAGCGGACAATCTCTAGTTCAGAACCAACTTTTTCCAGTCTAAGAATATTGACGCTTGGTTGGACGAATGAACTGCGCTTGCGTAATGTTGACTTGGACTCTGTGCAGCTGACATTTGCTAACTGTCTTAGAACGCAGTTGTTTGGAGCTGTTAGATATTCTTAGGTACAGCACCTTTGTGAGGTATTTAAAATGCGCTATACTATGTGTTCTCATATATATTCCCTGTCCCTATGAAACTATTAAGAAGCGTTTAATGGAGTGTTGCTTCCACCCAAAATGTTCCGGTATTTCACGGACCATGCAAGTACCAACCAAGCTTGCACTGCTTAAATATAACGCGTTTCTCGCGGCAACCTGCCGCCGCCAAAATCAGACGGTCTGGTATTTTTCTCCTTGCACATTAATGTGGCACTTGTCAGTCTGTCTGTGTAGGGTCTTAGCATACATGACTTGAAGGTTGAACACGCCAGTACTATTTGTATTCTGTCAATCTATCGCTGTTCCCTTGGCTACGGCTGTCTGAAGCGAATCCGTTAGGCAGACATAACGACTAAGAAAGACAATCTCTCAAGCAGTGTTCTCTATGTGAAGAACATTTCGTCTCTGATCGTTGTATGGTTGGTTCTCTGATTTAAAAAATGGCTCTTAAGAATGTACCGTTCGAGAGGTTGTCCAAAATAGTCTCTGAAATGTATGGCGCTGTTAGCGGCGGTTCCATTGAAACCAAGGAGGTAGAAAACGTGCTCAGAGATTTGGTCAAAAAATACCCTGCTAATATATCGGATGCCGAGTGCAAGAAGGAGGTGGATGTAAGTTTGTAAAAATTAATTGGTTCATTCATTCAGTCATTGACGTTTTAATTAGGTGATGTTGTAGTTCTACAACTCATTTCCTACTTACTACACATTTGTTTCCATTTCAGTTCGTACTGTATGTTCATCTTCTAGAATTTCTACCCTTATCACTCCAATCCTGTAACGTCTGGCTCGTCAAGCTTTAACCAAGTCTTACTCACTGGTGTTTGAGATCATTTTAAAATTTCTTTTAATAATCTCTTGCTGGCGATATCCTTGCCAATTGGGTTCTTAAAATTTCTATTCGTTTTTGCAGTTCTGCATGCCACGATTGTCTCCTTTCCTTCGTAACAGTTATCGTAATTAGGAATTTATTTAGCTCCAGTTGATGAAACACAAATCAGGGGAGGTCGCTGCCCTAACCTATATAACGCTTTATAAATGTTCATAAAAGATCAGATTTATGTTGTTAAATGTCACTTAAAAACAGTAACTTCACCAATAGGCAATACTGCGCAGAAAACTGGATGGGTTACCAGTGGATGGCCCTCGAACACACGTTGTGTCCAATCAGAGGTTTCTCAATTTATGATCTATCATTCTTATATTCGTGTATATTTTTATTTAGATTTTCCAATTTTGTTAAGATCATGTAGTGGTTATAGACGTACACTAATAATAATAATAATAATAATAATAATAATAATAATAATAATAATAATAATAATAATAATAATAATAATAATAATAATAATAATAATAATAATAATAATAATAATAATAATAATTATTATTATAATAATAATAATAATTATAATAATAATAATAATAATATAATAATAATAATAATCACTGCCGGAATGCCCGCCTCGTTCAGGCGGGCATTCCGGCAGTGAAGGAACCCCCAGGCCTCTCCAGGTCGGATGGCAAACGACCAGATGGCCTTACTCTAATACCATGGCGTTCCGGTCGCTGTTTGACCTGGGACGTCACAGTGGCTGATACTGTAGCACCTTCCTACCTGCCCACAACCGCCATACGAGCGGGGGGTGCGGCGGACCTGGCTGAGTCCAGGAAAAACTCGAAATACGCTCAGTTGATGCAATCCTACCATTTTGTCCCATTGGCCTTTGAGACCCTGGGATCAGTCAACTCCAAGGGACTGGCATTTCTCACCGACCTAGGGCGTCTTCTGCACCAGACTTCGGGAGACCCAACAGAAACCAGTTATTTGTTTCAACGCATATCCATAGCTATTCAGCGTTTCAACGCAGTTGCCTTCCACTGCACTTTCGTTGTTCCAGATCTTGACCAGGACGGCCACTCCAGAGTCAACATATTTAATTAGTATCTGACACCTGAGGGATCCTATATACCTCGGGTAAAAAAATAATAATAATAATAATAATAATAATGTAATATTGAGTGTTATTCTGATCAATTGTAAGGAATTCATCAGCAGTATGGATCCGAACGACGAGCTCTTGCCCATCTTCCAGTGGATCTTAAAGAAATGATCCAACGCCTGGATCGTCGGACGAGGCAATTAAATCTTCCCAGGTAGAATAATAATTTTTAGATTAATCACTATCTTTAGAGAAATTGTAATACGACACTAAACTCATTTGAACCTGCAGCTTTGGTGTTTCGAGAGATACATGTACGATGTCCTCGGTTGTGAACTCCACCAATGTCCTTTTCTTGCAGTGCCGTCCCAAACTTGAATGAAAGCTAGTTTGTTGGCTGTCTTTTCTGCAACGTTTCCAGAGGTTCCTACGTGGATGATATGCGTGTGTTTTTGGTGCGCATACGTATGTAAGCCCCTTCTCTTCGAGGTGTCTAATACTCTGAGGATATGGGACACTGTATCTGGTAACAGAGCTCGCCTTGTAGCGCGGAGAGTACTTATTCGATCCTCCTCCCCGAGACGGTAACTGTGTAGGGACCTTGAGCAAGTCCTTCACTCACAATCGTTCAGCGCCATCGTTTGATGTTTGGTCATTAAATGGCGGCACTTAATAAATGCATTGTAAAAACTACATTACTAATGATAATAGTAATAACAATAATAACAATGATAATGACAATCATAATAAGTATTCAGACCATCAGGGATTCATTATTATTGATAAACTGTTCAACTATATCGTTCTGAGAAGCAGTTGGTACCATTCACGTGAAACTCTGTCTGGACTTCACTGCTTGCGATCACACGTTTCATGAATATTAAATATGTTTCATGAATATTGAATATGTTTCATGGATATTAAATATGTTTTAAATGTGTTTTATGAATATTGAATACGTTTTATGATTCAAGAATATAATCTCTGAATACTAAATATGTTCCTTGAACATTACTTAACGTACAACTGTTCTATTTCAGGTTTTTCCTCAAAAGAAAACTCAATGAAGAAGGGATGGAATTCGCACAGAAATAAAACGATGAACGTTCTAGCATATCAAAATAACGGACTCTTCAAATAAGAAGATTTTTCTGATAGAGCAAAATTTCGTGTACAATAACAATTTTAAAACAAGTTTAAATTTTTTTGTATCTGTTTATTAACCCAAACTAAGACTATTATCCAAAAACTTCAACTCGTCTGTGTAACGATCTTCCATCTGAATTTCATAATTTCACCCTTTATACACCCCAGCCTCTCGTACACCCATCGTCACAATGACATTGTGACTATTTCAATCCTCTGTGCCCTGCGCATCCAGTTCTAAATTTTGACTCTGATGCGCATCTGTGCGCTCGGGTAGCTTCTTCATACGTCGAGACCTTCTGTGCCTCAATCTCTTCGCTCACTGGTCGCTTCACTCTCCGCTCGGTCGCCAGAGACGCTTGCTTGTTTCCCGCATGCGTAGGGCTACCAATCAATCTAGAAGTTTTGCCTGTGTTGGCCCCTCTAGTTGGAACAGTCTAACACAGAAATTGCGGCTTGAGCTCCTAACCCTTGCTCTTCCTCGCTCCGGAAACGCACAAAGTCCATTTAAATTGTTAGTGATAACACTGACCTGGGTTGGAGGCGCCTCTGAATTGTTGAGTGGCACTTTAATAAATCTTCGATTATAATTACAATTGGGGGCGAGGAAAATATGAATCGTAATACGCCTGGATGAATAACATAAGATCTTGACAGGCGCGGTTCGATACTCACAGGCTCCTCTAGGTCGACGAAGCCTTCCACTCCGGAGGGGGCAGCAGTAAAATGAGCGGGCGCCTAACAGGCTGCCAAGACGTGTGTTCAATAAGATCTTGATAGCTGTACCGTCATGTTTCAATGTTTCAATGTAACTTACTGTGGTTTGTCATTGAGCTTGTTAAAAATCATGAATATGTAAATATTATATATTATAATTATGATTTCCACTTTTCACTGTTTCCATTCTAAAACTGAAGTCCACCTTACAGAAATCTTAATCTGATTGCTACGGCTTGTCGTAAACACTTAGTCGGCGACTTGTGAGTCGCGACATAGACCTTAGTCGGCGACTATTTTAAGACATGCTTAGGCATACGGCCGCTGGGCCTATTATTAAATTGACGTAGACCATAGTCGGCGACTAGCTTAAGACAGTCCCAGCTGATCCATAAAGTCCGCTGCCTTTAAATGACTCTCGACCTAAGCACAGTCCACCGCAACAGCCCCACGGTCTCCCTTCCCCTTCTAGGCTCACAGTTTACCTATAATCGGTCATCTATTGATGTCTTGGGGGGGGGGTCCATAGAGTAGTGGTAACATCACTAGCGTGAAGTGCAGTAGGTAGCGGGATCGCCTCCTGTAACCATCCCTAGGTCCACTCAGCCTATCAATTCGCGAGATGGCGCGTTTGTGAAAATGAGTTGTAGGACGTGATGGGCGCCTTGCATGGCTGCCGTATACAGTTAAATTCGACTCCTGTAATAACTTGTGATCATCCGTTCATACTGATTTGTAATCATACTGCGTAATTGTCAGTTTGAGGATATTAAACGAAGATTTTTATTGTGCAACAGAAGACATTAGATTAAAATCACAGTTAAAGTTACTGTCACAATTGGACTTCTTCTGAGTAGAGACTTTGAAGGGGTGCTAAATAAATTCTGTTTGATTGATTAATTCACTTACAATTCCGCCACAGCTACAATTAAAACTGCGATTCTGGTGACTCCAGTTTTAAGACTTTGAAGAAATTTGTTTTCCTTTTTCTTTCTAACGACCTCTGTCTTCAGTAAAAATTAGATTGCCAGATCAATCAATCCTACAGCTATCCTCCTTCTTCCCACTCACGACAAATCCTCAGGCTTTACACTCAAAACTCTTAGTACCTTCGTTTATGTGTATACATGTAAATTGTATGACTGTATGTATGTAATTTGTGCATGCATGTATATATGTATGTATGTTGCGCTTCTCGCATAAAATTGTCTGACCACAATGCAGAAACGAGATATATGGGCCTACGTACCATTAGCGAACAATCTCTAGTTCAGCACCAACTTTTGTCACCCTAGGAATATTGACGCTTGGTTGGGCGAATGAACTGCACTTGCGTAATGTTGACTTGGACTCTGTGCAGCTGACATTTGCTGACTGTCTTAAAACTACGCACTTGTCTGGATCTGTTAGATAGTCATAGGTACAGCACCATTGTGAGGTACCTAATATCAGTGTGCGACCGTATGTACAGAATGTACGTTATTTTTGTCTAAAACGTACGTACGGTGCGCGGATGTTATTTGGCCGTACGTTGGCGTACGTTGAACTCAGTTCATGACGAAAATAAAACACATAACATTATGCACAACTTAAGTCAATAATAGTCGGTGATAGACGGTCGTAAACAATTTTAAATAATACATCAGTCGGCTGTCAGTGGCTGTTCAATGATCTCTACTTTTTAGCTTTTAAATTCCAAATTGCTCATATTCTGTCTAATGTATAATATGAAGATAACTAAGATTATACGGCACACTTATAGGATGGTCAGTGCCAGAGGTAATTTTTTTGGTAACAGGGCCTACTAAATTGGTAGATAATTAAGCTTGCGTACTGGGAAACTAATACTGTAGAGCTATACTGATCATTTTAACGGTACGCGTACGTTATTCTTTTCGATAACGTACTATGGTACGCGTATGTTATTCCGGTAAGTATAACGTACGATAGCACTTTGTTGAAAATGCGCTTTATTAAGTGTTCTCATGTATTCCTTGTATCTATTAAGAAGCTTTAAATGTTGTTCCACCCAAATGCCCAGGTATTTCTCGAACCGTGCAAGTACTAATCAAGCTTGCACTGCTTGACAACCGCGTCTCTCGCGGGAACCTGCCACCCCCAAATCATGCCATCCCGTACGTAAATCCTCGCCTTGTACAATAGCGTGACACTCGTCGCTCTGTTTGTGTAACGCCTTAGCATACATGACTGTGAAGGTAGAGCACGCGAGTACTATTTATAGCTGTCAATCTATCGCTGTTCCCTTGGCTACGGCTGTCTGAGGTCAATCCGTTCTGTAGACATTACACGGCTATGATAAAAGCCCTTCAAGCAGTGCGTGGAACATTTCGTTGCTGATCGTTGTAAGGTTCGTTTCTGCAAAACAAGAATGGCTGGGAAGTCAAAGGTCGAGATCTTGGCCCGACAGGTCTTCAAGAAGCACGATGCCGATAACAGCGGGTTCATTGAATGTTCGGAGGTAGATGATGTGCTGAGAGAGTTACACGAGAGCTGCTCTAAGAAACTGTCGGATGACGAGTTCAAAAAGGAGAAGGATGTAAGTTTTTTGAACAAAATAATAAATTCCTCCGTTCTTGACGTTCTAGTTCTCGACGTGCTTGCTACTTTCTCTAGATTTTTATGTTTGAGAGTTCAGTTCATATTATTATTATTCATTTATCCTCTGAGGTAAAATAATCCCTCAGGCTCTAAGAAACTATTCGAAGAGCTTGGTCGTTCTGGAATTAACGGTCATCTTCACCGGTCAATTGTGCAAACATTATTAACGCGTGCAAGGTCACACAAAAATGTAAATTGGAGACACGGATAAATTATGTTCATCTTCAAGAATTCCTCTCCTCTAACGTCTGGCATGTAAAGATTCATCAATCCTTATTCATTACTGCCTGAGATAGTTTAAAGCTTTATTTTAATATTCTTTTGCTTGCGATTTCCTTGACTATGATTTTTGTTAAACCTCTCTATTCGTTTTAGCAATTCTTTATGCCACGTTCAATTTTTTAGATCGTGTTGTCGTTTAGTTGACGGATACAAACGTATAATAATGGTATATTTGAATGTTTTTCTGAACAATTGTTAGAATTTCATCAAAAAATTGGACAAGAATGCCGACGGAAAGGTGAGCTTCGAAGAGTTCTTGCCCTATGTCGAGTCTACGTGCAAAGAATAATCCAGCAAAATGGGTCGCAGGAAACTGCAATTAAATCTTCCCAGGTGGGCTAGTTATTTTACTTTGCTTACATGATTTTAATAAACTACTTTGAACCGGCGGTTTTGCTGTTTCGAAAGCCTGAAGGGTGAAATTCTGTAACCGGTTGCGTCGACTTTGAACTCCACCGATGTTGTTTTCCAGTGGTGCCGTCCCAAAACCTGGACGAAAGGCAGTTTGATGACAGTAACTGTAATTGTAATTAATAATTTATATTGTGCCTTTGTCTAATGCACAAGGCATCAGCCGATGGCGCACCAAAACCAAGTTGTAATCAGGTCAATATCCAGAAGATCAGTCCGTGTGTGCGTCGATTTTTAAGAGGTTCCTACAAAGGGTGATAAGCGTGTGTTTTTTGGTGATCGCATTCCGATGAATGTTGGATATGTTTTATGAATAATTGACGTGTTTCATGAATGTTAGGTCTAAATTCGTTTCATAAATATTAAGAAGTTTGGTGAATAGGGCCTATTGCATACGTTTCATGATTGTTGACTATGTTTTATGAATACTGAATATTTCTTGAACATTGCTTAACGTATAGCTAAACGAAACATCTGTTTTTTTCCTCAGATTTTCTGCTCAAAAGAAACTCACTCAAGAAGTGATGGAGTTCGCACAGAAATAAAACGATGAACGTTGTAGCATATAGAAATAACGGACTCTTCAAATAAAAAGATTTTTTCTAATGAATAAACATCTAATTTACAATTAAAAATGTTCTAACAAGTGTTTCTGCTTATTAACCTAAACAGAGATTAATATCTCTAACTTCATCTCGCCTCTGGAACGATCTTCCGTCTTAATTTTGTGAATTCACCCTTTATCCCCCCCCAGCCTTTCGTTCACCCATCGTAACTGTCTAAAGTTCCTGCAACTATCACTCTTCACGTTTTCCATTCAAAACTGAAGGCTCACCTTTTACAGAAATCTTAACATGATGCATACGATTTCTCGTAAACACTTAGTCGGCGACTAGTTAGTCGTTACGTTGACCTTAGTCGGCGACTAGATTAAGACGTGCTCATGCATACAGCCCCAGTCCGCTGCCTTTAAATGACCCTCGACCTAAGCACAGTTCGCCGCAGCAGCCCCACGGTCTCCCTTCCCCTTCTAGTCTCACAATTTATCTGTAATCGGTCATCTATTGATGCCTTGTGCAACAGAAGCCACTAGATTAAAATCAGAGTTAAAGTTAGTGTCACATTTGTACTTCTTCTGAGTAGAGACATTGAAGGGGCGCTATATAAACTCTGTTTGACTGATTGATTGACTTGCAATTCCGGCGACGGTTACAGCTGCAGTTAAAACTGCGATCCTGGTGAGTCCAGTTTTCAGACTTTGAAGAAATTAGTTTTCCTGTTTATTTCTAACGACCACCGTCTTCAGTAAAAATTAGATCATCAGACCAATCAATCCTACAGCTATCTTCCTTCTGCCTACTCATGACAAATCCTTAGGCTTTCCACTCAAAACTTTTAGTACCTTCGTTTATGTGTATACATGAATATTGCATAACTGTATGCGTATGTATTTGTGCATGCATGCATGTATATATATATATATATATATATATATATATATATTATATATATATATATATATATATTATATATATATATATATATATATATATATATATATATATATATATATACATATACATATACATGCATATATATATTATATGTATATGTATCTTGCGTTTCTCGCATAAAATAATTGTCTGACCACGATGCAGAAACGAGATATAGGCCTACGTATACAATTAGCGGACAGTCTGCGCCTGTGAGTCGTCCGTTCAGCTACCAACTTTTGCCACTGTAAGTATATTGACTCTTGGTTGGACGAATGTACTGCGCTTGTGTGCTGTTGACTTGGACTCTGTACAGCATACGTTTGATGACTGTCTTAATATTACGCACTTGTTTGGATATGTTAAATAGTCGTATACGTACAGCTGCACCTTTGTGAGGTACCTAATATCAGTGTGCGACCATACGTACGGATCGTACGCTAGTTTTTTCTATGACGTACGTACGGTACGCGTACGTTATTATGCCGTACGTTGGCGTACTTTGACATCAGTTCATGACGAAAATAAAATACATAACGTTATGCACAAGAAAAGACAGTAGGCCCTAATAGTTGGTGATTGACGGTCGTAAACAATTTTAACCATTACATCAGTCGTGGCTGCGGCTGTTCAATGATCTCTACTTTTAAACTTTTAAATTCCAAATTACTAATATTCTGTCCAATGTACATGTATAATATGAAGATAATTAAGATTTTACGGCACACTGTATAGGATGGTCAGTGCCAGTGGTCATTTAATCGATACTACTAAATATCTGTACCATTCGTAAATAATTAGGCCTGCGTACGGGGTAACTATCACTGTTACAGTAGAGCGAAACTGGTCAATCTTTTAACGTACGGGTACGGTACGCGTACCGTCGCGTACGTTATTCTTTTCGAAAACGTGCGTACGGTGCGCATACGTTATTCCGATAAGTAACGAACGGTCGCACTTTGCGCTTAAAATGCAGAATACTAAGTGTTCTCATATATTCCTTGTCCCTAGGAAACTATCAAGAAGCGTTAAATGGAGTGTTGATTCGACCTAAATCTCCCGGTATTTCACGGACCATGCGAATATTAACCCAGCTTGCACTGCTTAAACTCTGCCGCGCGTCTCTCGCGGGAACCTGCCACCGCCAAATCATGCGATCCCGGACGTATATCCCCGCCTTGCACAATAGCGTGGAACTAGTCACTATGTTTGTGTAACGCTTTAACATACATGACTGTGAATGTAGAGCACGCGAGTACTATTTATAGCTGTCAATCTATCGCTGTTCCCTTGGCTACGGCTGTCTGAGGTCAATCCGTTCTGTAAACATTGTACGGCTATGAAAAAAGCCCTTCAAGCAGTGCGTGGAACATAGCGTCGCTGATCGTTCTCAGGTTCGTTTCTGCAAAACAAGAATGTCTGAGAAGGCAAAGGGTGAGATCTTGGCCCGAACGGTCTTTGAAAATCACGATGCCGATAAGAGCGGGTTCATTGAATGTTCGGAGGTAGAAAATATGCTGAGAGAGCTACACGAGAGATGCTCTAAGAGACTGTCGGATGAGGAGTTCAAAAAGGAGAAGGATGTAAGTTTTTCTTAAACAAAATAATTAATTCCTTCGTTCTTGACGTTCTAGTTCTCGGCGTGCTTGCTAGGTGTTCTCGATTTTTTTTATGTTTGGGTGCTTCTGAGAGTTCAGTTCATATCATTATTAGTCATTTATCCCCTGAGGTAAAATAATCCCTTAGGCTCTAAGAAACTATTCGAAGAGCTTGGTCGTTCTGGAATTAACGGTCATCTTCACCGGTCAATCGTGCAAACATTATTAATGCGAGCAAGGTGACCCAAGGTCCCACAAAAATGGAAATTGGGGACGCGGATAAATTATGTTCATCTTGAAGAATTCCTCTCCTCTAAATTCTGGCATGTAAAGATTCATAAATACTTATTCATTACTTCCAGAGATAGTTTAAAGCTTTCTTTTAATATTCTTTTGCCTGCGACTTCCTTGTCTATGAGGTTTGTTAAACTTCTTCTTTTCATTTTAGCAATTCTTCAAGCCACGTAACTGTTAGCTAGGAATTTCTAGAACGCCATTTGAGAAAACACTAAGAATCAGTGGTGCACTCTGCTCTCATCTACATGATGTTAAATGTCACGTAAGAAAAGAAATATAATAATTAGCAAAGAACTGGATGAGTCACCGGCGGTGAATCCAAGCACACACGTGAGGCCCATCCAACGATTTCTCGTTTGATTATCTATCAATCTCATATTCATGAATATTTTCATTTATATTTTTTTTCAGATCGCGTAATCCTTTAGTCGACGGATACAACCGTATAAAAATGTAATATTGATTGTTATTCTGTGCAATTGCAAGGATTTCATCAAGAAATTGGACAAGAATGCCGACGGAAAGGTGAGCTTCGAAGAGTTCTTGCCATATGTCGAGTCTAAGTTCAAGGATGTCGAAGGATACTGCAATTAAATCTTCCCAGGTAGGCTAGTTATTTAATTAGTTACTTTCCTTGCATGCTTTTAATAAACTACTTTGAACCAGCGGCTTTGCTGCTTCGAAAGGTGAAATTCTGTAACCGGTTGCGTCGACAATAAATTCAACCAATGTCGTTTTCTGGTGATGCCGTCCCAAAACCTGGATGAAAGGTTATTTGCTGGCTGCAGTTGTAATTGTAATTAATAATTTCTATTGCGCCGATGCATAATGCACAAAGCGTCAGCCGATGGCGCACCAAAACCAAGTTGTAATCAGGCCAATGTCTGGAAGATCAGTCCGTGTGTGTATCGTTTTTTAGAGGTTCCTACAAAGGGTGTTTTGGTGCGCGAATTGCGATGAATATTGGACATGTTTTATGAATATTTAAGATGTTTCGTGAATGTTAGGTCTATATTCGTTTCATGAATATTAAAAACGTTTTATAAATATTGAATATGTTTCATAATTTTTGAGTATGTTTTATGACTACAGAATATTTCATGAACATTGCTTAACGTATAGCTAAACGAGACAACTGTTTTTTCCTCAGATTTTCTGCTCAAAAGAAACGGACTCAAGAAGAGATGGAATTCGCACAGAAATTAAACGATGAACGTTGTTGCATATGGAAATAACGGACTCTTCAAATAAAAAGATTTTTCTGATGGATAAACATTTCATTAATAATTAAAAATTTGTTTCAAGTGTTTCTGCTTATTAACCTAAACAGAGATTAATATCCAGAACTTCACCTTGCCTCTGGAACGATCTTCAATCTTAATTTTGCAAATCCACCCCTTATCCACCCCAGCCTTTCGTTCACCCATCGTAACTGTCTCAAGCTCCTGCAGCTATCACTCTTCACGATTTCCATTCAAAACTGAGGGTCCACCTTTTACAGAAATCTTACAATGATGCATACCACTTGTCGTAAACACTTAGTCGGCGACTAGTTAGTCGTTACGTTGGTTCTAGGACAATCGCTCATAGGACGATCGCTCATAGGACGGTCGCTCATAGGACTATCGCTCATAGGGACGATCGCTCATAGGGACGATCGCTCATAGGACGATCGCTCATAGGACTATCGCTCATAGGACGATCGCTCATAGGACGATCGCTCATAGGACGATTGCTCATAGGACGATCGCTCATAGGGACTATCGCTCATAGGGACGATCGCCCATAGGACGATCGCTCATAGGACGATCGCTCATAGGACGATCGCCCATAGGACGATCGCTCATAGGACTATCGCTCATAGGGACGATCGCTCATAGGGACTATCGCTCATAGGGACGATCGCTCATAGGGACGATCGCTCATAGGACTATCGCTCATATGACCATAGAAAAGTACAGTTATCGATAATACACTGAGAACATAGTTTATGGATCCATTTAATGCGATCGATAATGTTTTTTTGGTTCTCATTTCGGGGCCTTTTATACCAAAAGGAAATATGTTTCTTATTTGAAGTGCGTAGATGTGTACATTCACCGTTTGGTGTTATTGTACGTACAGCATTGCTATTGTGTAACCGTTATTGAATGTTCGTTTGATGTTACTTCATTATTTCTAGCGTCAAAGTAGGACGCGAGTAATAAACTTCCAATTAGCTAGCAATTATTAAATAAACTTCCAATTAGCTAGCAATTAGCTTCCAATTAGTCAGCAATTATTAACTACATTTCCAATTGGCTACCAGTTATAAAACTTATCAAATATTCCAAATGACTTCACAAATATTTCTGAAATTTCCTACTTTGATGTGCCTATACTTCAAAACTATCTACTAGTTAATAGAAAGTTAATTGCTCGCGTACCTACTTTTATGCTTATATGTATGTATGGTCCGTATGAGCGATAGTCCTATGAGCGATAGTCCCTATGAGCGATCGTCCCTATGAGCGATCGTCCCTATGAGCGATCGTCCCTATGAGCGATAGTCCTATGAGCGATCGTCCTATGGGCGATCGTCCTATGAGCGATCGTCCTATGAGCGATCGTCCTATGGGCGATCGTCCCTATGAGCGATCGTCCTTATGAGCGATCGTCGTATGAGCGATCGTCCTATGGGCGATCGTCCTATAAGCGATCGTCCTATGAGCGATCGTCCTATGGGCGATCGTCCCTATGAGCGATCGTCCTTATGAGCGATCGTCCTATGAGCGATCGTCCTATGGGCGATCGTCCTGTGAGCGAAAGTCCGTACACCGTTACGTTGACCTTAGTCGGCGACTAGGTTAAGACGTGCTCATGCATACAGCCCCAATACCTATTACTATGTTGACGTAGACTTTAGTCGGCGACTAGCTTAAGACGTGCTCATGTATGCGGCCCCAGCTAATCCATCAAGTACGTTGCCTTTAAATTACTCTCGACCTAAACACAGTCCCCCGCAACAGCCCCACGGTCTCCTTCCCCTTCTATAATCTCACATACAGTTTTCCTACAATAATTTATTGACCATCTATTGATGTTTTGTGCATTATATATATATATTATAAAGGCGCAATAGAAATCATTGGATTAGAATCAGAGTTAAAATTAATGTTACAATTCCGGTGACAGTTACAGTTAAAATAGCTGTCTTGGTGACTGCAGTTTTAAGACTTTTTAGAAATTAATTTTCCTGTTTATTTCTAAACGACCTTTGTCGCCAGTTAAACGTAGACTGTCACACCAAGAAATTCTACAGCTAGCTTCCTTCTTCATGCTCACGATAAATCCACTGGCTTTGCACTCAAAACTGTAAGTACCTCTGTATATATACAATTATACATGCATGCATGTATGCATGCATAAATAATAATGCATGTATGCAGTGATGGGCAATAGTTAACTAAAAAGTTGCTAACTTTTAGTTTAACTAAAAATTTTTAGTTAAGGATGAAGTTTGTCTTTGTGCCGTCGGCTCTAGGAGCCCTAGCGATCGTCATGCCACACAGTCTCCGTTGCCGTCTTGCTACTTCTCCCAGTAGCCCTTGAGTCGCGCTTTGGCCTGGGAGTCCCACCTCAGCGCTCCGGCCTGGGAGTCCCTCCATCCGCGACCATCGGCGTGGTTTGGTGTGTGGCATGACGATTTTCTTGGCATGATTAACAGGGGTGGTTTGCCATTGCCTTCCCCTGGTTTTGCCTGCCGTGCCCGTTCGTTCCCCCTCCTAGGAAGAGTACTTCCTAGGAAGGGTACTAACGGTCCGCACCACGAGAAGGTGGGCACGGAGGACTTTGGTTCACCAGCCCAGGTCGGATCCGAGTCTACGCTCATCAGAGTCGTCGGTCAGGTCGCCTCCCTGCTTTACTCTGTACCAGAGTGACTGGTGAACCTTTGCGGATGAAGTTTAACTAAAATAAAATAGTTTAGTTAAAACCATAGTTTAACTAAAAAATTTTAGTTGCTAACTAAAAAGTTTAACTAAAAAAATCAGCAATATGTAACTATTTTTCCACAATGAATATTGAACACTGTCAACAAAAAACATTTTAACACTGCATGGTTTTAGCATTAACAGCCGGCGTTTTCAAATTCATACACTACTTACAGTTCGCCTGTAACTGAATGCCAGAACAGTACACATTGCATAGTTTGAAGGCGAAATTGTCATTGACGCTCTGCATTATTACAGTTCACTTAACCTCTGTTACTGTGAAAATGTTTGTCGTAAAAAATTGGAAAAAAGTTGGAAAAAGTTTAACTACTTTTTTTTAGTTTAGTTAACTAATTTCCAAAATCAGTTGCCAACTTTAGTTAAACTATTTTATTTTAGTTGGAAAATAGTTTTAGTTTAACTAAAGAAAAATAGTTAAGTGCCCATCACTGCATGTATGCGTGCACGTATTTATGTATGGTGGATTACTTCTCCGGTTCGCTATTACAGAATAAACGAGCGTTCTGAATGAACAGCTGTTACTGATACGGGTAGAAAATGAACTACATAAACACGAATGAATGATTTTCCCCTTTGATTAGATTAAGCCCAAGAAAATCCACTCTAATCCAATCCCTTCCAGTTGTATCTAATTTAGTTCAATCCAATCCTGTTGTCTAATCCAATCAAGTCCAGCATCATTTCTCTTTGCCAGTGAAGACATTGATTTTGAGTGGCGCTATATAAATTCTCGATTACAATTACAATTACATTTACATCCAGTCCAGTCCAATCCAGTCCAATCCAATTCAATCCACTCAAATTCAGTCCAATTCAGTCCAATCCAATCCAGTCCAGTTCAATCCAATCTCGTCCAGTTGAATTGAACTATTCAGTACAATTCACTTCGGTCCAATCCATTTTAGTCCAATCCAATCAGTCCAATCCAGTTCAATTCAATCCAAACCAGTCAAGTCCAGTCCAATTCAATCCAATCTATTGTAAATAATTTCAAAGCACGTTATTTCGGATAAAATATAGGCCTATATAATTGACCCATTTCCTATCTTGAAAACAGCAGCTATGTTACAAGATTTGGTCGTATACGGTCTGCTACTTCAGAAGCAGCAAAGATAACGCCAGCGTAGTGCAAGGCTACCTGTCAGGCCTTTCATCTAGGCCAGGCTATGTGATAGGATCTGCGTCATATATCTGTTGGAGCCTCCGACCTACATGCTAATAATAGCTTCAATTACCTCATCAAATATGCCGACCTACAAACTATTAATAGCCCCAATTACCTCATCAAATATGCCGACGATACAATTATTGATTATTCGCTCTTCTCATATTGACATTGTAGTTGGAGAATTGGAGCAGATATCCAGCTGGGCTGGAACCAACAACAGTACTTACGTCTAAACAAAGCCAAGGAGGGAGCGGGAGGGAGGCGAGGGGAATAGAGCAATGGTAACACTCATGACCAGGAGAGCATTAGGTTCGCGGATCGATTCCCGTAACCCCCCCCCCTCTAGGGCGGCGCCTTGCATGGCTGCCAAACCGTGTGTTTAGTTAAGATGTTTCAGTGTTATCTTACTGCGTCTGTCAGTTTGAATAATAAAGACTATTATTATATTATTATTATAAGACCCGGGAGTCGATAATATCGAGGCGGGCCCTAGAAAACCAGTCCCTTTGGTTATCTCCGACGCCAAGCGAGTAGACTCATTAAGTTATCTGGGAGTCATCCTTCGTTATGACCTTAGAATGTCATCCCATGTCGACTCCGTGTTAGTTACATGGGCATCGTCAATATACGCATTGGAAGTACTTAGGGGGTACTCGGTAGTGTAGTGGTTAGCGCGCTGGACTGTCAATCGAGAGGTCTGGGTTTCAAATCCCCACCTGGGCAGAAATTTGGTTCGAGATTTCTGTTCCACTTGCACCCGGGCAGAAATTTGGTTCGAGATTTCTGTTCCACTTGCACCCCCTACCCAACTCAGCTATGATGAGTACATTGACCGTACACTGTCGGTGGGAAGATGAGACAGCGAGGGAGAGGATTGGCCATCCGCCGAGGCTTAGAAAATGAAATCACTAACAGGGCTAGCTTAAGGGACTGCTCTTCTTCTTCTTCTTCTTCTTCTTTTTCTTCTTTTTCTTTTTCTTTTTCTTTTTTTTCTTTTTTTTTCATTTTTTTTTTTCTTCTTCTTCTTCTTCTTTTTTTTTTTTTCTTCTTCTTCTTCTTCTTCTTCTTCTTCTTCTTCTTCTTCTTCTTCTTCTTCTTCTTCTTCTTCTTCTTCTTCTTCTTCTTCTTCTTCTTCTTCTTCTTCTTCTTCTTCTTCTTCTTCTTCTTCTTCTTCTTCTTCTTCTTCTTCTTCTTCTTCTTCTTCTTCTTCTTCTTCTTCTTCTTCTTCTTCTTCTTCTTCTTCTTCTTCTTCTTCTTCTTCTTCTTCTTCTTCTTCTTCTTCACGGTGGGACTGAATGGAAGAATTGAACAGCTGCTTGCTAGGCTAAAGAGCAGAAGAGTTTTTATAGGCAAGGATGCGCTGGAAGTAGCTGCGATGGCAGATCGACCCGAAGATCGGATATAAATTTGCGGCTTTTCACTTAAACAATGACCATGACATTGTCCGCCATAGATCACTCCCTCCGAAACGCCCTCCAACACAATATGAGCTCCAGACGAGAACCCGCGGATTTCAACTCCAAGCTAAAGACGAGCGTAACTTTACCCCCAGAGTCTTATATAAAAATATATATTGACAAATCATCTCAACATTATTAATCTACCTATAATGGTACAAAAACCAATATATTGTATCCTTGTACCCCACTCTCTGAGGACAGTTGTAACATTGTCATGACTATTCCTCCTTATTATACTGTACATGACATTGTATATACATGTACAATCTAAATAGTACACCACCAGTGTTTAATCTAGTCCCCCTCTTCTGGGAGGGGAAACTAGGTTTCTGGGGGGACCTACGAATTTACACATGACTTTTTGGCAAATTTCTTCCATCTTGAAAAAGTGTCACACTTTTTTTATATATATATTTTTGTTAGTCATTGACCACTTTTTCTAGGAATTCATCTCTCTCCGGGGGCCAAACTTCTATCCTGGGGGGGGGGAAATTTACCTTCCCAAAAGGTGTCTACATTATAATATTGCTGGCTTCTGGGGGGGGGGAGGAAACATGAATCCTGGGGGGACATTAACCCCCCGCCCCAAAAAAACCGTCTAGATTAAACACTGGTACACCACGTTTATTAAAGACAGTTGTAATCTTGTTGTAATCTGTAATTTTATAACAATTTGCGAACTTGGCAGTTTGATTTGTTGAATAAACTAATTGATGATGATGATGATGATGATGATGATGATGATGATGATGATGATGATGATGATGATGATGATGATGATAATTGTGGTGGTTAGCGCGCTGAACTATCCGTCGAGAAGTCGGGGTTCCAAGTTCCACGCCACGAAGGAAACTATTTCGAGCGTTTCGCCTCTGCTCGCGACCTCAAGAGAACTCAGTTAAAATGATTGCAGTGACCTTACACTGCCGGTGGGAAGACCATGCGGTGAGGGACAGGACTGGCCAGTGGCCACCCACCCTCATATGCCGAGGCTAAGAAAAATGAAGTCGGCAATACTTTATTCCCACTACTGCCTTTGGCATTTGTAATTGTAATGTGTAACCATGACGTCAGTTTCCGATGACGCAAGGCATCAACCGATGGCGCTCAAAACAACAAGGTAATTGCAATAAGTAACTTCTATAACACTGGTGTCTGATGCACCAGGCATCAAAGCCAAGCCCTGACTAGGTGTAGGGGTTGGCTCAAGGAACCTCTAAGCTAAATAAAATTGATTGTGCTTGACAACCAACTTTTCACAAGGTCATGGCATAAAAGCCTGTCTGCAGCGGTCCTCAAACATCCCGTGACTGAACAAATAAATTTACGTTTAAGCGATGACGTTGGAGTTGGTCCTGTCTAAACAGGTGTACCTGTCTTCGTGATTTTATCTCAGTTTTACACCTGTGTTAATAGACTTTCACGAATAGGCCTTTATCGAGGACTATGCATAGCCTGCGTAGCGTTGGACTATCTCAAACAGAGTCTACTTTCATAACTGCCTCCTGTTGACGTTGGTCACGTATGCGTGATTTTGGCAAGTTGTTAATCCACTCTCTGCTGTGCAGGGTTTCATACGGCATGATGCATTGCCTGCTATGTTCTGACAAGAGACTTCTGTATGCATAAGGCCCTGTGTGTGCGAGCGCCTGTGTATTTGTGTGTATGGGTGTGTGTGTGTGTATGTATGTGTAGGTGTGCGTGTGCGTGCGTGTGTGTGTGTGTGTTTGTGTATGTGTGTGTGTGTTTAGCAATGGCGCTCAGCCAATGTCAAGCCCAATGCTTGGTACCATCCCCCGTTGACAGTGCAGAGGGGTCTAGCGACAGTCGAAGAGGTACAACTGAAATACAATACAATACAATTTAACAGAATACGCATAATGCAGGAAAAATTCAATAAGATACAAAACAATGCAATACAATACAACTTCGTATTTCACGTGCATCACTTACACCTGTGTATAAGGGCCGAAAGATCGCTGCATCGACGATCTGGTTATTCCACAGACAACATTATTAAGTCACCCACTTTCCCACCCACCCACCCACCAACTCTACCTACGCAAGTGCTAACGGTTAACAACCATCTGAAATCAAGTCATGCGTTTGTGTGTCAATGTTTACTGAGGTTTATAGATAGACGGAGTCAGTTAACACGTTTGGTGACGTTTGAGGAGCCACACCCTATCTAAACAGCAGACAGCCTACTAATTCATGTTGTGGCCTGCAGGAATTCAGGCTACAACATGTGCAGAACTATTCATGTTTCATCTTGTAATTTTACAGACGAAAAACTGGATTTGAATTTAATCCAATATAATTCAATCCAAGCCAATTTCAATTCAAGTCTATGCATTCTATTAAAGCCATCCAATCCTCTCCAATGCAGTATACAATACAATACAATACAATACAATACAACTGTATTCTGAAATTGCCCTCCTTACAGAGTTCAGAAGTGCACACGACCATACGACAGAACATCGACGGCGCATGGGTCGCTACGCAGCGGATGATGTAGATTCGAACCTGCGACTCTCCGGTTACAAGGCACCCAAGATACCACTACACCACCGCGTCCCCCGTATAATCTAATCTAATCTAATCGAATGACTTCTATAGCGCCGTTTTCATAATCTCCAAGACATTAGTCGATAGTCGCTTTGACTAAAATCAGTGAAAACAATTCGACAGAGATGAGTATTCAGAATTTGAAATCTCCGTAGGCAGAAAACAAAACGTCATACACAAATATCCACGTCTCTACAGGAATTATTCGGAAGCTCTGATACTCAATAGACGTAGACGTAAATGTATGCGACTTTCTATAGTGATCGTATGGTCTCGACCCTGCTCATTTTTCAATGAATTGATCGGGTGAGATCCTTCACCACCGCTGCCCGTTTGGATAGGCGCCACGCCATTTAAGGTCCCCGTGTACGGACCGTACTAGCCCCAGATGTAAAGCCCCGAAAGAAGCCACCTTCCGGAGGCGAACCACCATCCGCATGCTCTCTTTCACTGGGACGCAGCCTACGGTGTTACCAATATAGGTAACAGACCAGTCGCAGAAATGGTTTGTTCATTTAATCCAGATGTTTTTGTATATCACCGATCGAGTTCTGTCTATACAAGTACTGCTTGAATTCCTGTGTCTCTCTACAGCACAAAACCATCACCAAATCATGAGAACCAATAATTATGTCCTCGAGACACTATTACTGCTATTACTATTTTATCATCATCATCATCATCATCATCATCATCATCATCATCATCATCATCATCATCATCATCATCATCATCATCATCATCATCATCATCATCATCATCATCATCATCATCATCATCATCATCATCATCATCATCATCATCATCATCATCATCATCATCATCATCATCATCACCACCACCACCACCACCACCACCACCACCACCACCACCACCACCACCACCACCACCACCACCACCACCACCACCACCACCACCACCACCACCACCACCACCACCACCACCACCACCACCACCACCACCACCACCACCACCACCACCACCACCACCACCACCACCACCACCACCACCACCACCACCACCACCACCACCACCACCACCACCACCATCATCATCATCAGTATTATTGTTATTATTATTTTTTCCCTGAGGTACATGCTTATTATTATTATTATTATTATTATTATTATTATTATTATTATTATTATTATTATCACTGTAATAACGCATTTATCTAACGCCAAGCATCAATCGATTACACTGAGCAATTGTGATTTCAGGACTTGCTTAAGGTCCCTACACAGATCGAACCTGAACTCTTCGCGTTATAGCTCTAACCCATCGTATACAGTGTCCCACGTGTGACACTAGCCACAGTTTAATTACAGATATCAGCAGACATGACTTCGGAGGTAGGCCACACACACCAGTGCTGTTTGTACAATGATCTGCCCTAGCGGTTCTCTTGGCTACGAAGGACGCGAGGCCTGCCCCGTTAGTCAGAGAGCTATAACGCAACCGGCTGAGAAAACAGATCCGTCAGTCAGTGTTGTCTGTGGAACTGGTCGACACCGCTCTTCTTTAGTTTAAAGTCTTTAGCTTCTGCAGCAAGATGCCTACTGACAAGGCGGAATTGGAGAAGTGTGCGAAGGGGATCTTCAAGGAGTTCGATGTCGACAACAGCGGTTTCATCGATGGCAAAGAGTTCGAAAATGCGCTAAAGCAGTACAACAAGAACACTAAGCAGAAGCTGACAGATGCTCAGATCAAAAAGGAAGCAGATGTGAGTTTCTGAAAAATAATTCTTTCTTTCATACTTTGACCTGCTGGTTCTTCGATTTGTTTATTAGTTTATCTGTTAGTCACTAGGGTTCTTATTATTCCTCTGCTGTTCTTATTTTCTTTCTTCTTCGCTCAAATGTCGTCTCCCATTATGTACAGGGTTTGGTTTCCGTCCACTGGCTCCCACGAACGAACGTGCACATGAATCAGTTATTAGTTATTAACTTTTATAGCGCTGGTGTTTAATGTGCCAGTTAACAACCGATGGCGCACCACGCCCGTAATCAGGTCAGCATTCAGAAGATCAGTACGCTGAGACAGAGACAGAGAGAGACAGAGAGTGAGTGAGTCTGAGAGAGAAACAGAGAGACAGACACAGAAAGAGAGAGAGACAGACAGAGACAGAGACAGGGACAGAGACAGAGACAGAGACAGACAGAGGCAGCCTTTGGTAGAGAAGCAATTACAAAGATAACTGAAGCTGAGAAGGAAATATATCTTTTTCAAATTGCTTTTCCAGCAAAGGATATTTCGCCTCTATTTCTCAAGCGCTTGAAGACCATTCTCTTTCGATAGTGGTCTTGCGCAAGCAGGTCTGCATGGAGAACCTTCGATGAGTTTTCTGGAAGAGGCGCTATATAACTAAACACAATTACAATTACAATAGAGTAAGCAGTGAATCGGGTTTGGTACGTTAGTCACACAATCATTACTGTTGGAGATCTTTGAAAATTTATGTCTTCCGATTTCTAATTTTCCGCTGTTTGTGTGTTTTTAAGGCCTATTTAATTTCTGTTAGTAATTATTCCTATTCCACATTCTACAGTTTCTACTGCCTCGAAGCTCCACGATTCTTACAATTATTATTTAAATTAAAAAAAATAATCTTGTAGTCTTTCATTGTTGGATATTAGTCTCTCTTGAAGTGGCTCTATATAAATTTGCAATTACCATTTCCATTGAATATGATTCTGATCAAATTTAAGGACTTCATCAAAAAAGTGGACCAGAACGCGGACGGAAAAGTGAGCTTCAAGGAGTTCTTCGATCTGATCCTTATGCTCTTCAAGGACTAATCCTGCGACTGGATCCACAGACACTGCAGTTCAACCTTCTCAGGTGGGTCAATTTTAAGAAATAATTTACTGGTTTTTAATTACTATGCAGAAAACTAATATCCTAGAAGTAGCTTGCTCTTGACGATGCGATGCAAATTATTGTAAATACAATTACAATTACGATACAGAAGCATTGCCGTACTCTGATAGTGCCAGACCGAAGTATGGATAAAGGAGGAGGGCAACACCAATCATCATAGTGATGCTACGGCGTCGCTAAACGGAATCTATCCGTGTCGAGTATGATTTCCCTCTGGCCTAAGCTTTTCAGTAAGAGATTTGGTAGATATGAGATATCTAATGTCTGGAGATCTAATATTTCTGATATCTAGAGATTGAGATATCTGATATATGGAGATATGATATATCTTGCATCTGGAGGTATGAGATATCTGATATTTGGAGATATATGAGATATATGATATCTGGTAGATATGAGGTATCTGATATCTGGAGATGTGAGATATCTGTTATCTGGAGGTGTGAGATATCTGATATCTGGAGATTTGAGATCCGCTGCTGATGGCCACTCGCTTTTCCTGCAAATATATCTTGGAAAGTCCCTCTTAGTTCGATAAACAGTTCAGGTTTTGAATGTACCATTTTTGCTGTTGAGTTTAATCACTCGCTATAAATATTGTTGGTCTTGATATGACCAGTTAGGCATCCGTGTGCAGTGTCTTTTGAGTGGTCCTGATAAGGTGTTACATGTATATTCAGTGACTAAAATACCCAGAAATGTTAACTGCACATTTTCTAAAACTCTCATACTGTACTTGAACTGCTAAGTGAAATTTCACGTACTAGAATGAAATCGTGCGTAGTTTGCTTGAGATAATCTCTGAGAGTTTCGTACAGGCTCCACACTTGAGAGATGGCAACCGCACATCTGACAATGTCAACTGCGCACTTTGTGTGAGAAAGCACAGTTTTTAGACCCTGGTTATGTGTTTGTCTTGATGCGCCCACCACTTCTAAGGCTATTGTAGGCGTAGTCAGTGTTTCGATCAGCAGCGAATTTCAAAATTCTTAAACCGTGCTACCATTTCGATGTGAGATGAATTTAAGATTCAGACCTATTATCTCCATTGCACTCGTTGAATACGTTTCATGAATATTGAATATGTTTCATGAATATTGAACATGTTTCACGAATAGTGAATACATGTCATGAATATTGAATATGTTTAATGAATATTGAACATGTGTCATGAATATTGATTATGTTTCATGAATATTGAATATGTTTCACGAATATTGAATGTGTTGCACGAATACTGCTTAACGTATAGCTGAACGATAATTCTGTTCCTTTTCAGATATCTTTCTTCAAAGAAAGGTCACTCCGAAGGAGATGGAATTCGCAAAGAAATTTAACGACGAACGTTGTAGCTCATATTAATAACTGACTCAACAATATTATTTGAGGAAATTTGTCGGATAGAATAAATTGTTTCTTCAATAAGAAATATTGTCTACCGAGTGTATTGTTTTAACTAGCCAATGTTGTAACGATCAATATCTCAAACTCTCCTCTGATAGCAATATGCCATCCGAAGACCGTAATCTGTCCTTGCGTTGGATCGATATGTTCTGCCCAAACAGGCCCAATGATCCTTCGATTTCCTGCTAGAGGCGTGTATACATGCAAGCCTTCTCCCTTTACCGTTGCCATAAAGATCTTACGAAGCGAGACACCTAATACCTGCTTCCACGGTCCAGTGAATGGTGATTGTACTCGGCTCAGGTGACTCGCTTTTACCTGTTTATGCCCGAGTCAGTGAGTCGTGTTGAGTCGTGCTTCTTTTATGGTTTTACGATGACGTTCTCATTACTGGCATTTGCTTTATCATAGCGTCAGTCTGGAGAAGCCCTATTGAAAAGCTCTAAATTATTATCATAGTGCATTTATTAAGCGCCACTATCTAATGACCAAGCATCAATCGATGGCGCTGAGCAATTGTGAGTGAAGGACTTGCTCAAAGTCCCTACACAGTGACCGTCTCAGAGGAGGAGGATCGAACCCATACTCTCCGCGTTACAAGGCGAACGCTCTGACCAATCAGCTACCGTGTCCGATCATATGCAAATGAATGAATGAATGAATGAATGAATGAATGAATGAATGAACGAACGAACGAATGAATGAAGCCAGGCTAGAATATGGCGTATACAATGGAGAGGTCTGCCATAAGCATGACTCCATAGTAAACTTATTGAGCGCTCACCCTGCATTAGTCCTCCGAGTCAGTCGCTAAGGAACTATCGACTGACTTAATGAGTTAGCGACTGACTTTCGCGACTTATAATCGACTGGCCGTAGACATTGAAACCAACGTGTTTTCAACGCTACGTTTGCCTGTACGAAGACTACGAATAGACGCCATTTTCGATGAAAGCGATTGCGTGACGTCGTGTAAAGTTACAGACACCACTCCGGCCACGTAGTAAGTAGGGAACTGGTGATATGTCATCGACTGATTGTTAGACCGTTAGTGTGTTGCACTGTGACTCGTACCCTATAAGCAATTGTTGCTCCTGCCCTGCAGATGATGCCTTCATCAAAAATTGAAATTCAGACCGCAATTAAAACAATAAACAAAATAAATTATTAGCGTGAACGAAGTCGCTAGCAGTCGATAGCTTAGCGACTGGTTTTGATTTGAGAGCTTAGAGGCGGTTCCGGAGACAACCATGCAGTGCAGTGTGCGGATTCGAACCCTTCTTCTTTATTCATTCATTCATTCACTTTATAGTCCTTGAACAAGTTCACATAATACAAATGCTTAAGCCTTATCAACTGATACATATCCATGGAGACTCCCACTATCAAATTTACCAACTCTACAGTAACATTGAAAACAATTAGCCGCAGTGCGTTTCCAGGCGGTTCATTAAAGAATATACTTACTTACTTACTTAATTGTTAGCTAATATGTCGCTTCTGGAAAATTTCCATATAACTTCAGGTAACATATTATGAGCATATTACCTCGGTGCTCAACTCTTTGCGCTGGCTTCCTGTTCAGTAAAGGATTTCACTCAAATTTGGGCTTATAGTTTATAAAAAAAAACTGAACTAAGGCCAACCACAAAAATTAAAATCAGTCTTTCTACCACAGACTTATCATAATCCAACCAGGTCAACCTGGTCTAAATTCCATGGTCACGGCTAAACTGGAAGTAGGTTAACAAGCCTTTTCGGTTGCTACACATAGATTTTGAACTCTCTGCTTCTACCTGTTGGTGCTGCGTTCGTGAATAAACTGGCGCTTGACGCTTAACTTTAGAGTAGCGCTTTAGAAATTCGGAGTTACAATTACAATTACGATTACGAATACACTTACGTTCACAATTACAATTACGATTCTGACCCTATGCTTGTGTCATTTCGCTCACAAGGCTAACGTTTTCAACCTCCTTATCCACCACAGTCTGCCTCTATCTCTCTTAGCGTCCTTAAAATCTTTTCGACATCGACCTCTTTACGACCTGGTTTTGGTGCGCCATCTGCTGATGCCTTGTGCATTAGACACAAGCGCTATAGAAGCTATAACGTCATAGGGTCTATATATATATATATATATATATATATATATATATATATATATATATATATATATATATATATATATATATATATATATATATATATACAGACGGATTTCCAAGAACGACGAATCACATGCAAAGCGTGGCGTGACCAGGTATTTGCCTTGAGCTCAGTGGTCGTGACCAACACAACAGCCCCAGGGATCGCACCTTTCAGACACCTTATTTATTACACTGACACGTCGCATAAACCACAATGATAACAATGCAAGGAAACAACAATTGAAGCTAATAGGCCTTTGTGTGCATGTATTTATCCATACATGGATGGATGTATAATATGTATTTAATATGCATATATGCAGGACTGCAGGTATGTATGCATGCATGCATGCATGCATGCATGCATGCATGTATGTATGTATGTATGTATGTATGTATGTATGTATGTATGTATGTATGTATGTATGTATGTATGTATGTATGTATGGATGCATGTATGTATGTATGTATGTATGTATGTATGTATGTATGTATGTATGTATGTATGTATGTATGTATGTATGTATGTATGTATGTTGAACTACCCTGACGCGTATCCCATAAGGGTTTATGTATGTATGTATGTTGAACTACCCTGACGCGTATCCCATACGGGTTTATTAATGTCACGCCCTTACAACATTGGCCACCCTACGCAAATGACCTATAAAGTCTTACAGGCCAACCGTTGGCCGCCTAAGGCCTTCTTTCGACATACCGCTGCTATTGTTGGCTCATAGCTTCAGGCTGTGCGTCGTGTACAGAGAGCTAATTTTTAAAAGGCGCCTACTGTTTTGGAAGCCTTATGTGGCCCAGGCGCAAAATATATGTGCATGTGAACAACTGAGGTGGGGTTGGAAACGACCCCCCCCCCGGGTGTGCAATGAAGTCTTAACTGGGGTGTTCTAAGAAAGACTAGGGGTCTGAACCCCAAACACCCGCGACAATCTCACACTGAATGCGATAAATCATGAATGAATAGACATGAATTTAAACGACAAAGCAATAAATAACAAAACTACAATTACAATAGATTGAGAAATTACACCAAATAGATTACAATAAATTAATATAGATAACTTTTATTACGACAGCATTAGCATTAACAGCTACTTTCTCAAACAACCCAAAATTAATTTAGTCCCATTTTGTTTCAGGTAGTCATTCGGCGCGCCGTAGCAGACAACCCATAATTCATTTAGTCATATTTTATTCAGGTAGTCACTCGGCGTGCCATACCAGACGCTTGGCTCATCGGAAAGTTACCTTAAAGTCAATTAAGGGTGTGTCTGTGTAGAGAACCGGTTCGGCTAAAACGACTCAGACCACCTTTGCTTAGAACAGTCGTTGCATATATTTCTTCCTCGTTTCTGATTTCGCTGCTTTTAAGACTCGCCTAAGATGTCCAAGCAACTGAGTCCGGCAGAGGCGGAGAAGCTGAAGCAAAATCTGAAGGAGGCCTTCGATCACTTCGATTGCGATAAGAGTGGTAGCATCGATGCGAAGGAGTTCGAGAAAGTAGCAAAGAAGTTCAACGAGACGAGCAGTATAAAGATAAAGGAAGACAAGCTCAAGATGGCAGCTGCTGTAAGTTGTAGACTCTATCGTCATCATCATCGTCTTCGTCATCGTCTTCGTCTTCCGTCATCGTCGTCATTATCATCATCATCATCATCGTCGTCGTCGTCATGGTCATCATTGTTATCGTCGTCTTCGTCATCATCATCTGCAGCAGCACCGTGATTATATCGTCATTACCGCCGCATTACAAGATGTCACGGTAGCCTGAAATAACTATTCTAGAATCACGAGACATTAAACAGGAAGTAATCTGCATAAAATTGACTTTGAGTCATTATTCAGCTCACCTTAAAAGATTACACTTTCTGTTGAACTTCGGTCAAGTCCTAAGTGCCGTAACTTTAATCACCAAATTGCAGCGTCACAGAAGCATTGTAAGCCCGACTTTGAACACTTAATATTCAGATCGAATGCGCATAATTAGCCTACATGGGTTATCTGACAAAAAGATGACTTTATTTCTATAGAGTAACAGAGCTGATTAAGTATTAGTGCTACCGTGTCATAGAGAACACACTTTCATTCCCGGCTCCCTCGGGCATCGACGAAGGGACTTCTTAAACCTTTAGAAGGAAGTTTAATCAGTCTTACTCTGATGGTTCCAATCTGCTGAGACTACGCCATTGTCATTTTTAAGTGGTGCCAGTCAATTCAGCCAGAACAGAGGCGGAGGAGGGCGCCGCTAATCGTCTCTGTTATGAGGGTAAACCATCTGGTTTCCTGCCTGGCTAAATGGCATCCAGAGTATTAGTGCAGAAGGTATTTTCTCCCTGAATTGACTGACTGAGCTCGTTCGATGCGCTTGTCTTTTGAGTAGAGCTTTGAAAATTTCGAGCGGACGTTTACAGCACTTTGTTGCTTTCTTTCTGACAACAGGATTTCATCAAGCAGGCGGACAAAGATGCTGACGGAAAAGTCAACTTCTACGAGTTCCACAGATTCATGGCCAAGGCACTTGACGTCAAGGCTTAAGCGACACCTCTCTACGCCCATCGCTTGAGACAAGGTTAAGTTTCATTGCAACGGGAATTTATTTAATTTGAATGTCTCTTCATCGATGGGTTGTTTAAGTTCTAATATCTCTGGAAGACTAAGAGGTCTGAGACATGCAACTAAGAAACTAGATGACCATTTCTAAACGTGAGTAGATTCGTGATTGGTAGGTTCGGTTTGCATATATAAATTTGATATGAAATAACTCCAAAATAGCTTTAGAATACAGTTTATATTTTTTTAGTAGGCCAACATGGGAATTGCCATTTGTTAACTGGTCATGCACCTGAGTGCATTCTCTTAAAAAGATCTATTAACAGACAAAATTGGTTATGTAACGAATAAGTTAGCAGTGATATTATCACACTTGGTCCCAGTTCTCCATCATATTTGACAGTTTAGAATGGCAGCCTCTGGACCACGAACAGGATGCGAATGTCCCTTTAACTTTTGCTGTCATTGTCTTCTTGAACGTGCATATATATATTCATCCAGTATTCGTAGGCCTACGAGAATATATGAGCACAACAAGGGGCCATTCATATATTACGTACGCAAAAATCCGGGAAAATTGGACTCCTCCCCTAACTGTACGTACACGTACTTTTTTCAACCCGCCCAATTGCGTACGTACGGTTGACGCACCCCCTGCCAAGACCAGCTGCAGAATGTGTCAGTATCACAGGTCCAGGCATCGACTGTCTGCACTTTAGGCCAGACTGAAGGATGAGTAATCCATGGACTCACTGCCGAGTTGTGTCATAGTTTAATAATAGCGTTCAGTGGTAAGGTGGCACACAAGTGACACCTCTCCCACAGTCCTACTTCCTCTGGTAGTACCGGATAGCTGGAAAGACTTAACTCTAGCTCACTTAAAGGCCAATCAATTTGAAGACCCGTTTCCTATGCGTACGTACATTATCAGTAGACCCCCACCCGTTCGCAAGCATACGCAAGCACATGCATTTCGGTTACCCTCCTCCCCTCCATGCATACGTAATATATGGATGGCCCCTAAGGTCGGTGATACGAGAGTTGATTACGACAGTAAAAATGAATCATGATCTACACTGATCTGCTTAAGCGGATAACATTAGTGTCGCCAGTTATCAGGCCTATGGGATGCTGCTCTAGCTACGACTCACTCTTCCTGTCTTCATGTCTTTCTCTCTCTGACTGCCTACCACTATTTATGAAGAGTGTAAGGCTGGTTGTTGCCATATCCTGAAGGATACACGGTGTCTCGATGGTATCAATTGGTTGATATCTTTGTCTGCTTGACGCTGATTCCCTAGGAACGGAAATGTGAGGACTTAATTATGGGAGGGGTCATACTGTCTGTCTCCTTTAGTGCACTCTGCTGACTAAAACGAATCAGGAACTATGTCACTGAAAAGGGAGTGGCCTGCTGATGGTGACTCACTTGCTTTGCAACTCCCTGGTGTGGTTCGTCAGTCAGCAAGTTATCAATAATTACATTATCTGTTGCATCTTCGAGGCGGCTAGATTAAATTGACGAGGAAGAAAAACATCAGGCGCTATATCAGCGTCGCGAGAGTCTTTCCCATCGGAGCTATTGGCAACATGGCCAACGGTGATCAATCTTGTCAGTTAAGCGTATATCCAACCTCATTCTCTTTACTGTCCTACCTCTCCTAGCTTGCTGGGTGGCATTTTAATGGAGTAAGCCTATAATAAGGTATTTCAGCTATGCTCCTACCCCCTTACTTTATACTCGACACACATGCACACTTAGCACAAAGCGATCGCAGGAATATTGATGGCAGTTGTAAAGATAGAACCTAATAAATTCCATTTGCTTCTAAACGTTTGTTTGAAGAAATTTCATATGTGAATTCAGATAAATCATTCAGTTAGTAATTCTTGATGATCTACAGTGCAACTAGATGATGCTTTTGAATTGAGAAAGCTATTTCTGTTTCAGATGGTGATCAGCTGATGTGAAAAACGTCTTTCGATTGTCATCTCACAACTTACGATACGCGACAGCTCAACATTATTGCCGATGCTATTTCTTTTATTCAAGACAGACTTATTCAAGACACAGACTGCTTCAAACGGCTCGAATAATTATAGGTTCACGCCCCTAACAAAGTCTAGAATAAAATATCAGCACAACCTCTTTTATTTTTCACTCGTTTCTGGATTGTTTTATTTACCCCAGTTTCGAAAGCTGTAGACTATTTTTGTTTGACGAATTCATTAAATTCACAGTTGGGACTGTTAAAATTTCAAATCTGTAAGCAAATTCTTCTTAGGTTTTCTCGAGCCAAACATTTTGCTGAAGCTCTCATGATCTGCTCCTAGTAATCTTCATGATCTGCTCCCAGTAGTCGTGCACGAGATAGTAGTTACATGCTTGTCGCTTAGTGGAACACATTAGAAATCTTGGCAGAATGACTTGCTTTTAGAAGAAGAAATAAAAATTCTACAAGTTTATTAAGTTTTGCGTGCTTTTATTTGTTCCCATAGACATTGATCTATGCACACACATTGATCGATAAACACTCATTGATCGACACACAAACATTAATCAAAACACACACATTGATCGACACAAACATCGTACTATGCACACACATTGATCAATACACACACACACAAGCACAGCTGAGAGATACGCTGAATGTATGACTGTATGTATATGTGTTTGTATGCATGTATATATGTATGTATGCATGTATGCATGTATGTATGCATGTATGCATGCATGAATGTATGTATGTATGTTTGCATGTATGTATGTATGTGTAATTGTTATTGTAATTAGTAACTTCTATTGCGCCGCTTCCCAATGCACGAGGGCTCAACCGAGGGCACACCAAAGTCAAGCCGTAATCAGGTCAATATCCAGATCAGTCCGTAACATAGAGAGCCAGCCTATTGTTGGTTAGCGATATGAAAGAGTAAGTTTTAAATTGTCATTTATTCGTACCCATCAGCGCCAAATTGCTGGCGTCAGGAACTGATGATGAAGATGAAGTTTTAAGTTAGAAGGAAATGACACGAGTGACCGAGCAGAGCGCACAGACACA
>OY744617.1:43355078-43392578 GCA_963556255.1 Allolobophora icterica | reverse complement strand
TTCTTTCTGACAACAGCAATTCATCAAGCTGGCGGACAAAGATGCTGACGGAAAAGTCAGCTTCCTCGAGTTCTACAAATTCATGTGCGAGGCTCTTGACGTCAAGGGTTAAGCGCCACAGCATCGGAAGAGACAAGGTTAAGTTTCATTGCAATGGGAATTATTTGATTTTGATGTCCCTTCATCGATTGGTTTTTTAAGTTCTAACTTCTCTGGAAGACTAAGAGGTCTGAGACATGCAACTAAAAGTGTAGGTGGCCATTTCTAAACGTGAGTAGATTCGGGATTAGTAGGTTGGGTCTGCATATATAGAAATTTGATATGAAATGAATCCGATGTAGCTTTAGAAATTAGAATACTGTTTACATTTTCAAGCAGGCCCATATTGGAATGTCATTTGTTAACTAACTGGTCATGTACCTGAGTATACATGCTCTTAAAAGATCTACCAACGGACGAACTGGTTGCAACTAATAAGTTAACAGTGATATTATAACACGTGGTCCCAGTTCTCCATCGTCTATGATACTTGTAGTTACATGTCCTGTCTGTTTAGAAGGGTAGCCATTGGACCATGAACAGCATACGAATGTTCCTTTAGCTTTTGTTGTTATTTTTTTCTTGAACGTGTATAAATACCGGTACTCCTTCAGAATCCATAGGCCTAAGAGAATATAATTATTAGCATAACAAGTTCGATGATAGCAGAGTTGTTTACGACAACAACAGCCAATCATAATCTACTCTAATAGTAGTGTCTCCGGTTATTAGACATAGGCCTAGTCAAACTTCGTCGCATGATGTTAATTATCAGGCTTGTGGGAGGCTGCTCTAGCTACGACTCACTCTTTCTGCCTGACTGTTTGCCTCTCTCTGGCTGTCTACCACTAATTACAGACTATTAGACTAGTTGTTGCTCTAGGCTAGAGGGTGAACAGTGGATTCCAATTGGTTGATACCTTGGCATACTTTGACATTGATTCCTAGGAGCAGAAACGTAAAGACTTAGTTATGGGAGGGTTGGTTAGACTTTAGTGAACTATGTTTGCTGACTAAAACGAACCAGGAGCTACGTCACTGAAAAGGGAGTGGCCTTCTGATGATGACTAACTTCGTTCCTGACTCGCCTGGTGTGGTTCGTCACTCAGCAAGTTATCAATTACATCATCTTGCGTATCTTCGAGGCGGCTTAAGTAAAGTGACGAGGACGAGAAACTCGAGGCGCTATATCAGCGTCGCGTCAGTCTTTCCTGTCGGAACTCTTGGCAATTTGGCCAATGTGATCAATCTTGTCAGTGCAGAATATCTCCAACCTCATCCTCTTTCCGGCCTACCTCTTTTAAATTCCTGGGTGGCATTTAATGGAGTGAGTTTATTCTACGGGATCTCAGCTATGTTCCTACCAGCTTACTTACACACTTTAGCATTATGACAGTAACATAGTGCTTCTTGATCAAGACGATTGCCGGAATATTGATAGCAGTTGAAAAAAGCCTAACAAATTCCATTTTATTCTAGAGGTTTGGGTATAGAAATTCTGTTTTGCCTGTGAGTTCAGATAAAATCATTCAGTTAATATTACCTGATGATCTACGTGTATAGTGCTAACAGATGAAGCTTTTGAATTGAGAAAGCTATTTCCTTTTCAGATGGTGACCAGCTGATGTGGAAAACGTCTTGTGAATGGTCATCTGCACAACTTACGACAAGCCACCGTTCAACATTATTGCTGATGCTATTTCTTTTAGTCAAGACAGACTTTGCTTCGAACGGCTCGAATCTGGAAACTTCACGTCCCTGACAAAGTCTAGAACACAATACTAACGCAACCTCTTTTATTTTTGCCCATTTCGGGGATGTTTTTTTTCATTTACTTCAGTTTCGAATGATGTCGACTATTTTAGTTTGAGGAATATATAAAATTCACAGTTGGGACTGTTAAAATTTCGAATCTCTAATCAGATTCTTCTTACGTTTTCTCAAGCCCTCATCATCTGCTACCGGTAGCCCTCGTGATATGCTCAGAGTATCCCTCATGATCTGCTCCCAGTAACCCTCATGTTCTGCTCCCAGTAGCCCTCATTATCTGCTCCCAGTAGCCCTCATGTTCTGCTCCCAGAAGACCTCATGTTCTGCTCCCAGTAGCCCTCATGATCTGCTCCCAGTAGTCATCATGACCTGCCCCCAGTAGTCATCATGACCTGCTCCTAGTAGTCGTTGCACGAGACAGTAGTTACATCTTTGCGTCTTAGCGGTAGCTTAGAAATGTTTGCAGAATAATCAACTGTTTTGCAAAACAATAAGAAATAAATCTCATTCAAGACTATTAAGTCTTGCGCGCTTTTATTTGTTCCCATGGACATTGATCGACACACACGCACATACATTGATCGACACACGCATTGGTCGATACACAAACATTGATCGATAAACAAACATTGATCGACACACAAACAGTGATCGATAAACAAACATTGATCGACACACAAATTGATCGACACGCAAACATTGATCGATAAACAAACATTGATCGACACACAAACAGTGATCGATAAACAAACATTGATCGATAAACAAACATTGATCGACACACAAACAGTGATCGATAAACAAACATTGATCGACACACAAATTGATCGACACACAAACATTGATCGATAAACAAACATTGATCGACACACATATTGATCGACACACACATACATTGATCGATGCACACACACACAAGCACAGCCGAGAGATGCGCTGTAGTCTAGCGATTATCGTGATGCATTGTAAAGCAGAAATTCTGGGGTTTAAATTCACACGACGTCGGATATTGATTTCGAGATTTTCTCTTCTTATGCACGTCCTAGTAAACTCGGCTCTAACGAGTACCATGACCATACACTGTCGGTGAAAAGATCAGACGGCGATGGAGAGAGCTGGCCACGCGCCCTCGTATGCTGAGACTGAGAAAACACAAGGCGTAAACACTTCATATCCACGGTTGCGCCTTAGCCTAGCTCAAATGTCTACACCGTTTTTTTGTTCTTTATGTTGATCATCTGAGAAAAACCTTGCTCAGATAATATGAAATGAAACCAACTCTTTGATAGCTTTGCTCGCCAGTGTTTTGTAATGTTCTTCTTTATACGTCTTAGCCCAGAAGTGAGTTCTTGAGGATTGTTTGTATACAGGCCTATCCTTCATTCCTTTTCATGTTTTTCTTGCAGGACGCCTTACATACATGCATACAGTAGAAGCACATGATATCAGCTTTACAGGAGTCGAATATAACTGTTTAAAGCGGCAGCCACACGGCGCCATTCATAGCCTACTATTCATTTAACGACTGCTGCCACCTATCGAGTGGAATGTTGATTAAATCTTACGGGGTCTACGGGATTCGATCTTGGTACCTTCAGCACTTCACGCCAGTGTGTTATCCATTACTCTACGGACCACTGTTGGTGCTAGAATCCGTCTCACGGCTACCAAAATCTGATTTCGCATCATCAGTTATAGATTCGCAAAATTTTCGTTTTATTCAATAAATTTATCCATTACAAATGTTACAGTTTGTAAAGGGTAACAGTTTACATCGGGGCGGTCGCAAACATGGGTGTCCGGAGGGGGGCATTTTGAAAATTGTCTCGTTTTCTGTGTTCATGAATTCCATGCAAAAACATAATTTTGCCCCACTCCTAGTAAAGTTTTGCCTGCCCCTAGAAAAACTTTGCCCCCTCCGAAAAATTCCTGCGGGCGCCCATGGTCGCAAACGTGTAGGGGCCTATACTGTATAAGGTAAACATAATGGCCGCCCCAGATTGCGATATAATAGAATAGATAGTTTTCTACGAATTCTCATAGCCTACGTCTGCTGAACGTTGAGTAAGTAAGTGTAATGCAAGAATGACGGACACACCCATTCTTCGCGACACACCAACGACACACCATGTTTACACGACACACTGCCGGTCGATTCGAGACACACTAGTGTGTCGCGACACACCTGTTAAGAAGCTCTGCGTCTAAATCCTTCCAATGGCGTTGCTTGCGTCAATATAAATGATGTTGAGGTCTTTCAGAAAAAAATCGTTCACTCAGTGGACTTATGTAGCGCCTCTCCAAGATACTTGCCCAGAAACTCTCCCAGCCCAGCTCCGGAGATAAGGAACAGTTTTCAGATGCTTCTAGAAGGCGTATGCAGATTCCCATATTAAAAGAACACGCAGATTGTTTTTAGCTACCATTGCACGGCTAACTCGAAGAGTCACCACTGACGACCTCCCGCAAACCCGAAGAACCGGAACGACGGATTCCAGAACCCAACCGAAGAATTACATTTCATCCGATTTCGATCGCTTCTGGAGATCCGCAAGAGGGCATCTTTCTTTTCCAGCGCCTTTCCAGTTGTATTCAACGTTATAATGCCATCGTATTCCCTGACACATTCGATGATTTAGCGGAGGACGAGGCCTGATTTCCTGGAGAAAAAAAATGATAGTAGTAGTAGTAGTTGTTGTTGTTGTTGTAGCAGTAGTAGTAGTAGTAGTAGTAGTAGTAGTAGTAGTAGTAGGAATAGTAGTAGTAATAATAATATCAGTATGACATATAATATCGTTTTGTACCAGGATAAAATGAATAAATGGTCATTACTGAAGGATCGTTAACGAACGCCTTGGAATGTATAATTTACGTTAATTAAGCCAGGTATGTAATGGAACTAAATTAAATCATCATGCTTGTCTCTAGGTTAAAGCTGAGACTCGGTTGGAGGACCTTCACCTGTTGGTCGGTGTTAGAACGGCCCCTAGTAGAATAGCATTCCACGAAGCCCAGCATTACATGTAAATGGCATATAGGGGGCCTACACAGTAAGATACATATTTTTGTTACTATTTGAAGCCACATGTCATATGACTTGCAACACATTTTCGTGTGTGCTATTAATAAACTATATATGTAGATATATATATGTATATATGGTGTGTGTGTATGTTTTAATATACGAATATATGTACTGTAGCCTATTTAGGGACACATGCACATATATTTTGCGCTTAGGCCACAAAAGGCTTCCCAAACAGTAGGCGTCTTTTAATTAGCTATTTGTACCCCACGCGCATCCGGAAACTATGAGCCCACGATAGCAACGGTATGTCGAATGAAGGTCTTAGGCGGCCAACGGTTGTCCTGTAAGACTATAGGTCATTATAATTTTGCGTAGGGTGGCCAATGTTGTAAGGGCGTGCCATTAATTAACCCTTATGGGATACGCGTCAGGGAAGTACTGTCTCCGAAAATGCATAGACCAACATTAACAATTCTTACAATGTTTAATTGTTAGTTTTATTGTATCAATTGTTTATTACTTAACAATTCTTACAGTGTTAATTGTTAGTCTTATTTTGTCAGTTGTTGATCTACCTACCGACAGAGTACAGTCAATGTACTCGTTTTAAAGCCGAGTCCACAAGAGGGCAGAGGTGGAACAGCCGTTTGTAATATCTTTCTGTCTTGGCAGGGATTTGAACTGCCGACCTCTCGGTTGAGAATTTAACACAAGGCTCTCAAGTTATGTCTGCTGAAGACCTGAACACATCAGTCTTCATCAAGTGACTGACTAAATGCAACTAAAAAAACCAGCTCTCGATTCTCGTGACTTGACATTAGCTCTGCTTTGCCAATATTTTATGACTTTAACACATAGGATACGCTAAGAATTTACTGACATTTTTTAAACGACGAAATTGATAACAAAATTACAATTGCAAGAGATTAGTAAATTACAGCATTGTCTGTGGCTTGATCAAAAGATTACAACAAATTAGTGTCAATAACTTTAGTCACGACAGCATTAACATTGACAGCTACTGTCTCAAACAATTCAGAATTCATTTAGTCCCATTTTATTTCAGGTTGTTATTCGGCGCGCCATAGCAGACGCATGGCTTAGTGGAATACCACCGTAAAGCCAATTGAGGGCGTGTCTTTGTAGAGATCCGGTTCGGTTCAATCGACTCAGTCAAGCTTTGACTGGAACAGACGTTGCAACTTTTCTATCTCGTTCCTGGTTTCGCTCCTTTTAAGACTCGGTCAAGATGTCCAGGCAACTGACTCCGGAAGAAGCGGAACACCTGAAGAAGATATTGAAGGAGGCCTTCGATCATTTCGATGCCGATAAGAGTGGTAACATCGAGGCGAAGGAGTTCGAGAGCGCAGCAAGGAAGTTTAACGAGACGAGCAAAACAAAGATGAGCGAAGCTAAGATCAAGGAGACAACCGCTGTAAGTAGTAGGCTATTTTGTCGTCGTCGTCGTCATCATCATCATCATCATCATCATCATCATCATCACCACCATCACCATCATCATCATCATCATCATCATCATCGTCATCATCGTCATCATCTTCATCATCATCATCATCTTCATCATCATCATCGTTATCGTTATCGTCATCGTCAGCATCATCATCATCGTCATCATCATCATCGCAATTATCAACATAATCATCATCATCGTCATCATCGTCAAATTGTCATTATCGTCATTTTCAACATCATCACCATCAACATCATCATCATCATTATCATCATTACCTATCATCATCATCATCGTCATCGTTGTCTTCGTCATCATCATCGTCATCATCATCACCGTCATCGTTATCGTCATCGTCGTCGTCGTCGTCATAACCATTGTCATTATCATCGTCGTCGTCATCATCATCATCGTCGTCTTGGTCATCATCAGGAGTAGCACCGTGATTACATCGTCATCACCGCCGTATCACAAGGTAGCCCGATATGGCTATTCTAGGATCATGCGACATTGAACATTAAGTAAGCAATCTGCTTATAATTGACTGTGAGTCATTATTCAGCTCGCCTCACAAGACTGAACTCTCTGTTGAACTACAGTCAAGTCCTAAGTGTCGTAACTTTAATCACCAAATTGCAACGTCAAAGAAACACTGTAATTCCGGCTTTGAACACTTAATATTCCTATCGAAATCGTATAATTATCCTATATGGACTATCGGAAACATATATAACTATGTTTTTATTATAGAAAGTAATTAAGTTGAAAATGTATTGGTGCTACGGTGTCATTGAGGACACACTTTCATTCCCGGCTGCCTTGTTCATCGACGAAGGGACTTCTTAAACCTTTAGAAGGAAGTTTAATCAGTCTTACTCTGATGGTTCCAATCTGCTGAGATTACACCATTGTCATTTTCAAGTGGTGCCAGTCGCTTTAGTCAGAACAGAGGCGAAGGAGGGCGCCCCTAATCGTCTTTGTTCTGTCGCTAAGCCCTCTGGTTTCCTCTCTGGCTAAATGGTATCCGGACTTTCATGGTCTACAGATGGTATTTCTCACTGAATTGACGCAGTGTGATTAACCTCGTGCGATGCGCTGATCTTTTGAGTAAAGCTTTGGAAATTTATAGTTTGCGTTCACAGCACTTGTTGTTTTCTTTCTGACAACAGGAATTCATCAAACTGGCGGACAAAGATGCTGACGGAAAAGTCAACTTCTACGAGTTCTACAGATTCATGTTCGAGGCACTTGGCGTCAAGGCTTAAGCGCCACAGCCTCTCTGAGTCCATCGCTTGAGACAAGGTTAAGTTTCATAGCGATGGAAATTTATTTGATTTTAATGTCTCTCCATCGAGCGATTTTTTAAGTTCTAACAACTGTGGAAGACTAAAAGGTCTAAGACATGCACCTAATAAAACTAGATGACCATTTCTAAACGCCAGTAGATTCAGGATTAGTAGGTTCGGTCTTCTTATAGAAATTTGATATGAAATGAATCCGATGTAGCTTTAGAAATTAGAATACGGTTTACATTTTCAAGCAGGCCAAAATTGGAATGTCATTTGTTAAGTGGTTATGTACCTGCAGACTATATTCTTTTAAAAGAGTTCTCAACAGATGAAAATTGTTGCAACTAAAAGTAATATTACACGTGGTTCCAGTTCTCCGTCGTCTATGACAGTTTAGAAGGGTATAGCCACTGGACCACGAACAGCACACGAATGTTCCTTTGGCTTTTATTGTCATTGTCTTTTTGAACGTGCAAATATACTCCTTCAGAATTCACAGGCTTAAGAGAATATAATTAGGATAATAAGTTCGATGATAGGAGAGTTAATTACGAGATAGGAGAGTTAATTACGACAGCAACAGCGAATCTTTATCTATTCTAAAAATAGGGTTTCTATTATTAGACATAGTCAAACTTCGTCGCATGATGTTAATTATCAGGCTTGTGGGAGGTTGTTCTAGCTACGACTCACTCTTTCTGTCTGACTGTTTGCCTCTCTCTGACTGTCTACCACTAATTACAGACTATTAGACTAGTTGTTGCTATAGCCTAAAGGGTGTACGGTGGATTCCAATTGGTTGATACCTTGGCCTGTATTTTGACATTGATTCCTAGCAGCAGAAACGTGAAGACTTAGTTATGGGAGGTTTAGCCTTTAGTGAACTATGTCTGCTGACTAAAACGAGTCAGAAACTACGTCACTGAAAAGGGAGTGGCCCTCTGGTGGTGACTCACTTGGTTCGTCAATCAGCAAGTTATCAATTACATCATCTTGCGCATCTGCGAGGCGGCTAGAGTAAAGTGACAAGGACGAGAAACTCGAGGCGCTATATCCGCATCCCGTCAGTCTTTCCTCGCGGAACTATTGGCAAATTAACTAATTGTGATCAATCTTGTCAGTGAAGCGTATATATACAACCGCATCCTCTTTATTGTCCTACCTCTTTTTAATTCCAGGGTGGCATTTAATGGAGTGAGTTTATTCTACGGGATCTCAGCTATGTTCCTACCAGCTTACTTACACACATTAGCACCATGACAGTAACATAGTGCTTCTTGATCAAGACGATTGCCGGAATATTGATAGCAGTTGAAGAAAAGCCTAACAAATTCCATTTTATTCTAGAGGTTTCGGTACAGAAATTCTGTTTTGCCTGTGAGTTCAGATAAAATCATTCAGTTAATATTACCTGATGATCTACGTGTATAGTGCTAACAGATGAAGCTTTTGAATTTAGAAAGCTATTTCTGTTTCAGACGGTGACCAGCTGATGTGGAAAACGTCTTGTGAATGGTCATCTGTACAATTTACGACAAGCCACCGTTCAACATTATTGCCGATGCTATTTCTTTTAGTCAAGACAGACTTTGCTTCAAACGGCTCTAATCTGGAAGCTTCACGTCCCTAACAAAGTCTAGAACACAATACCAACGCAACCTCTTTTATTTCTGCCCTTTTCGGGATGTTTTTTTTATTTACTTCAGTTTCGAATGCTGTAGACTATTTTAGTTTGATGAATACATAAAATTCACAGTTGGGACTGTTAAAATTTCAATTTCTAACTAAATTCTTCTTACTTTTCTCAAGCCCTAATCATCTGCTACCAGTAGCCCTCGTTATATGCTCAGAGTATCCCTCATGATCTGCTCCCAGTAGTCATTATGATCTGCTCCCAGTAGTCGTGCACGAGACAGTAGTTACATCTTTACGTATTAGCTGTAGATTAGAAATTTGTGCAGAATAACAGCAACTGTTTTAGCAAAACAATAAGAAATAAATATCATTCAAAAATATTAAGTCTTGCGCGCTTTTTTTGTTCCCATAGACATTGATCGACATACAAATTGATCGACACACGCACAGATTAATCGATAAACACACAATGGTCAATAAACACATTGATCGATAAACACACACTAATCGATAAACACACACTGATCGATACACATACATTGATCGATACACACAAACATTGATCGACACACGCATTGATATATACACATACATTGATCAATACACACACACACACACACACACACACACACACACACACGCACGCACGCACACACACACACACACACAAGCACAGCTGAGAGATGCGCTGTAGTCTAGCGATTAGCATGATGCATTGTAAAGCAGAAATTCTGGGATTTAAATTCACACGACGTCGGATATTGATTTCGAGATTATTTTTTCTTCTTATGCACGTCCTAGTGAACTCGGCTCTAACGATTACCATGGCCATACACTGTCGGTGAAAAGTTCAGACTGCGATGGAGAGGACTGGCCTCGTATGCCGAGACTGAGAAAACACAAGGCGCATACACTTCATATCCACGGCTGCGCCTTAGCCTAGCTCAAATGTCCACACCTTCTTCTCCCGCCTCCGCCTCCTTCTATACTTTCTGTTCCTTTATCACATTTAAAAGTCACACAGTGGAGGACGCGGTGGTGTAGTGGTATCTTGGGTGCCTTGTACCTGGAGGGTACAGGTTCGAATCTACCTCAAGCCGCTGCGTAGCGACCCATGCGCTAACGATGTTCTGTCGTATGGTCGTGTGCACTTCTGAACTTTGTAAGGAGGGCAATATCAAGCTACAATTGTATTAAAACTTTGTGTAAACGATACCCTTACCCTCGTGCAAAGTCACCAGACATGATGCCATTGCCAGCAAATACAATGAATTTAAGAACCGCGAGCCCGGTTAGGTTTTTTATGGCTCGCCGTATATTGCCATTTGAACCAATTGGTGCATTTACTTTTTTTACCGAGAAATTTATGAGACTTAAAGCCACTGCAGTTGTGAGGAGTTTCGTTAAACAGATCACTCTATTCATGTTTATACTCGGTACCGTTCGTAAATAATTAGGCTTGCGTACGGGGAGACTAATACTGTAGAACTAAACTGATCATTTTCAATGTACGCGTACGGTACGCTTACGTAATTCTTTTCGATAACGTACGTACGGTACGCGTATGTTATTCCGGTCAGTAACCTACGGTCGCACTTTGCTTCGGTCTTACATTAGTATGCAGGAGGCGTTGCTTGAAATGTAAAGATTTTTCCAAAAGACGGTCGTGCAGTATATGTAAGTTAGTCTGCGCATTCTATAAATCAGGGCAATCGAGTAATTACCATGTCCAGGCGAATGGAGGTCAATTTATGTGGTGTACATAGAAGTCTAAATCACAGGTTCTTAAGCTTTTTTGGCACACGACACACCTAAACTTGCAACCATATTTGGCGACACACCATGGAATCGTGATATGTGAATATTGTTAAAATTTTAAAAGTTAAACTAGTCATTATTTAAAATTATTTTAAACTGTTAGCATTTTTAATGAATGCAAATGTTCACATTGAATCATTTCTAGTTTCTACGTTACCTTAATAACAGTTAATAGGATTTTTGCTCCTGGATTTTTCTCTGGATCATTTAAACCGAGGATTCACAGTTTTTGTAAATGCACAACGTAAGCAGGTTGAGAGGGCACCCTCCACTAGTTTATTCCGTTTTTGTTCCTTATGTTGATCATCTGAGAAAAACCTTGCTCAGATAATATGAAATGAAACCAACTCTTTGATAGCTTTGCTCGCCAGTGTTTTGCAATGTTCTTCTTTATACGTCTTAGCCCAGAAATGAGTTCTTGAGGATTGCTTGTAGGCCTACATAGGCCTATCCTTTATTCTAGATTTCTTCCTTTTCATGTTTTCTTGGTTGGTTCACTAAACTAGCAGTAGCAGCAGCATCGTTTTCGTATTCACTACTGTTGGTGCTAGAATCCGTCTCATTGCTAAAAAAAATCTGACTTCGCGTCATCAGTTATAGATTTGCAAAGACATCAGAATTACGTGAAAATGCCAATTCACGGTCAAACCATACTCACAGAACTTCATCCCGTACATAGATATAAAGATGCGCATACGATGTGATACATGCATACATACATACATACAGATGCATATATAGGCACGCACAGTGGTGTAGTGGTAAAATCAGCAGTGGGTATACTGTCAATTGTAGTGTTCGAGTTCTCGGGCGCGGAGCGCCCAAGAAAATCCGACTAGGGGGCCTGGGGGAGCGTCGTAAGCTCCCCCAGCGGGGTCCGGAGCAGAGCCCCGACCACAAACGATTTTAAGGAATTTAGTTATCAATTCTTGCATGGAAAACTGATTTGAAAATAAGTATTTCTCACAAATGAAATAGCATAAAAAATATCAAGACCTTGACGACATCATGAAAGAATTTTTAAAAAGTTGAACATGTTGAAAACAATCAATCCAAAGAGAATATTGAATAGTACAGTCGAATAGTACACCTGTTAGCTACAGCTTATTTCCAAGTTCCAACCCTGTACAAGTCTACAACGTAGAACTAGAATTACATATTTTCCATAGTGCATGAAGATTGCTGTCATATATGTTGGTACCTTGCATTGACGTGAACGTGTATCTGTGGCACCACAGTGGTTTATTTTCCAAGATTTCACATACGGTTTACAATCGAACAAGGCTAGCGGTAGTCCATTGATTTTTATGAACATTATGCTACCCACAGTCGCAATAAGCAAAGAAATTTCTGACATCAGTTTAAATGTTATTCATCACTGGAGCTGCATGGTATGCTACGGATACACAGTGCCATTGGTCGTAGATCTTCAGGCTCAACAGAAGGGTCTTCAACATATTCTCTCATACCTCTGGTGGTCTTCTCTGTATCAATGCGTTATTCACCAAATTCCAGTGGGTATACGGTGCTAGCTAATAATTTTCAGTGGGTATACGCCGTATACCCGCGTATACCCTCGACTACACCACTGGGCACGCATAATATTATATGCCTGCACGACACGTAAACGCAAACATGAATACATACATGCATGTATAGGTGCAAACATGCAAAGCCAATGATCCTTCACCTAAGTCCTGCTCTGATGTAAGCAACAGTTTTCCAAGTGTAACTGTAAATTGAGACATACGAAATTCAATTGGAACAATTTCTTAATCTACGTTCAAACCCGAAACACATTCGCAACAGAAAAAAACGTAATAAACGGCTGCTGTGTGACACGGCTCTGGTTCAGTGTTGTTTATCAATATCTTATATAGATTTTTCTGTTTATGCATGAAAATAAAAAAATATTCTTTCATTTTCATTCGTTAATCAACTACATTCGTTGATCAAACAACGCATTGCCTAATGCCTTCGAGTGAAATTTGTGTTTGGATTCTTGGAGCGATCTACTTTTATCCATGAAACAATGATTCTAGAGAACCCGTTGACCGATGAATTCTTCTTGAGATGATCGATTAAGGCTTTAGGAACAGTTGCAGTTTCCTTGTTTCCATTATAAACTAACACTCATCATCATCATCATCATCATCATCATCATCATCATCATCATCATCATCATCATCATCATCATCATCATCATCATCATCATCATCATCATCATCATCATCATCATCATCATCATCATCATCATCATCATCATCATCATCATCATCATCATCATCATCATCATCATCATCATCATCATCATCATCATCATCATCATCATCATCATCATCATCATCATCATCATCATCATCATCATCATCATCATCCATTTGGCGGCGATGGGTAGGAATAAATGATCTGCATTGACCTCGGTCATTGTCAAGTTTATTGCCCCCTTAGTGTTAGTCCATGTGATGTTATGTCCTCAGTTATATTATATCTATCCAGCGTAGTCTTGGTCTGCCTTTGTGTCTGTTTCCTTCGAATCTTACATATAGGGCACTGTGTGGGATTCGGTCAACTGTCATTCTCTCCACATGTCCATGTCCAAACTATCGGAGTCTTCGTTGAACGACTTTGTCTAGGACACTAACACTGGTGGCATAAAATCAGGTGATAAAATACCAGCACACTGTAGATAAGCTACTGTAGTAGGCTTATGCATGCATGCACATTTCACAGTGTTATCAAAAGTAACTAGTTACAGTAAACAATTACTGTAAAGGTAAAAGCAACTGGGCCTAGTATCCTACAAAGAGTAACTTTAGAAAAAGCAACTAGTCTGAATACAGTGTGAACAGTTACTGAGTGCTTTTAGTTACTGTGTGTGTAAATGGTAACTTGAACTTTTAGCTCCCTTCATTATGAAATTAAACTTTGAAATAGACGAAATAAAGGAAAGAGTTCAAAGACATGAGCACTAAGGAAAATGTCCCGGTCACTTTAACGCAAGTGAACTAATCAATTTAGCCTACAGGTTGAGGAAAATAATATTTCTTGCACAAAAATTAACCAATAACCGAACCGCGATGAGATAGATAGAAAAGTCACCAATGGCCAGCATTTGCAGACACGTGGAGTCGATACGACAGATTCCAAAGTCCATCTGACGAATCTCCCCAAAACATTGTTCTCATACTCACATGCAGACAGCTGTGTATTAAGGTTCAAGAAGAAAAGATAATATCATAAAAGATGGTGTGACTGAAGGCCAGTTCGATACAAAATCATGTTGGAAAGGAACATAGAAAACAGCTATTACGTCGAAAAGGCTTATGACATTAGGTCACTAAGCTTATGTAAAAGACAGCCATTACGACGAAAAGGCTTATGACATTAGGTCACTAAGCTTATATAAAAGACATACTACAAGGGATTACGCCTGAGAGCAACAGAAGCAGAAGCAGTCAGCTTAGAGATAAAGATTGCAAGACAACAGAAAGAGCAGAAGCAGTCAGTTCAGGGAAAATGAGTGAAAAAGCAACAGCAGGTAAACACTGAGAAGTTTTGTGCCCTAAAATGTTCTCATTTCTAGTTAAAATTAATTGAATAATAAGTAACTCAATTACAAGCCTGATTTGTTTCTTGCACGTCTGCCTCGGTATGTGGTGGCGGGTGGCCAGTTATCACCCACGCTGCTTGATCTCTCCACGTTGTGCGTAAAGTCACCGTACTCACTTTATTACCAGATTTGCGAGAGATCACAAGTGGAGCAGAAATCCTGAAGATCTTTCTGCCCTGGAGGAATTTGAACCTTCGACTTCTGCTTTAAAAAGTCCAGTACAAGAGTTGCGTTAAGTTAAATGAAAAAAGCAACTTTTGGCTGTCCTCCGGTTGCTGGAAGTAGGACTAGCTTAAGAACGAAGTAAATTTGATTTTTGTCTGGAGACTTTGGCTCTGTTCGCGTCAACGATTTGCAAATACACGAATGACACGATGTTAAATTTAAGAAACATAATTTAAACCACAATATACGTCGCCGATAATAATTATCATTTGCAACAGAATTGGCAGCTATAGACCTAAATGTTTCTATTGACAATATCAATTGCAACAGAATTGGCAGCAATAGGCCCAACTGTAGATATTGACAATATTAATTGCAACAACATTAGCAGCAATATCAATATCAATTGCAACAGTATTGACCCCAGAAGAAATGGAGGAGCGCAGAAAGCTCGCGCAAAGTACCTTCGACGATTTCGATGTTGACAAGGACGGACTGATTTACGCGACCGAAGTCGAGAGCGTCTTCAGAAAGTGGAGTGAAGAGGGCAGTTTTTACAAGATTACGGAATATCAGATTAAGGACCTAAGCAAAGTAAGTAATACGTCATCATCGCCATCATGCTCATTATCAGCTCCATAATCATCATCAACAGCGTCGTCGTCGTCGTCATCATCATCATCATCATCATCATCATCATCATCATCATCATCATCATCATCATGGCCAAAACTCGAGCCTTTTCGTGCACTGGTCCTGCTCTATGGAATCAACTCCCTCCATTGACACGTGCCTCTTTATTAGCTGGTGCCCCAAGTACCTCGTTCCACTGTCTTAAAACCATTTTCTATTCACTGGGTCTTTCGCACTGGGAGCGCCTCTGATTAGCGAACATTGTCAGAGGCGCTTTATAAGTGTACATATACAATACCATACAATACATTCCCGGTTGAGTTGCAATGGTTCTAACACAGATATGCATGTCTTACGAACCACTTTAAACCCACGAAAAGCTATCATATTTTCATTCGCATTAGTATTTCTCCTTAATTGTGGGCACATTTTAAAAAATTCAGTATGAACTGTACATTAATAACTCTTTGGAAGGAAAATAAGTTGACCAGTTTATTTTTGACCATGATCTGACGAATCTACCTCCTTCCCATTTCTTTTAACCGAAATGGAACCAAATGCAACAGATTTGTAGGCCTACAGTGTCTCTTTCCCTCTTTGGTTCACAGGTAAACGGACTTTGGTCTTGGCGCGAAAGTTCTAGACCTTCTCCACTGACTTGTGAATAATCTTGTGCCATGTTTAGCTTTTGAGTAGCCATTTAAATATTTGTGAGTTTTCGTTAATGGTTCTCATGTTTACTTTCTGACAGCAATTCATGTCGCAAGCTGATGCAAACGCTGATGCAAAAGTCACCTTCGACGAGGTCTACAATGCCATGCTGAAAGAGGGTGGAATTTCCTTTGGACTTGCGTTATAGGCAAGGTTGAGTTTCATAATGATAGTAGAAATCTCTTTTCTTCTCGCCTATGCCTCTTCTATGCCTTCTCTTTCTAGCAGCTCCTTCTACCTTCTCTCAGTGGTCTCTCGGGCAATCTGACTGGGATCTCCATTCGACATCTCTAGATAACAAGACCCCCATGACAAGAAGCAGTGCTCGTGAATGAGCTTGTGCTCAGCGCTTAGCTTACTAGTATCGTTTTCCAGTCTGTGCATATTCCATCGACTGGGACTGATTGCTTAGCCTAACTTAGCGTAAAGCGTATTTGACATCTGCAAGACTAGTAGATCCGAGACACGTAAGTTTGCAACCGAGTGCCTTAAAATGAATTAAGATGAATTACGAAAGTTATTTCTGTTTCAGATGACCAGCCGATATGTCGAGAAATGACGGGTCACTGGTTAACCACCCAAGATACGACTAACGAAATTTGAACAATTGTCGATGTTAATTTTTTATTCAAGTTGGGCTTTGCTTTGAGTGGTTCTTACAGAAGGTTCACAATGCTAATGAAGACTTGGACAAAATATTCATTCTTTTTTAAGTATCTTTGCTATTTTGCGTACTTTTTAAACTTAGTTTTTTACGAATACAGCCTGTTTTGCTTTTGATAAAATGTATAAATTTACAGTTGGAATGGCGTAAACCCTATCACTTTTGGACAAAATTCTTCTCTGATTTTTTTTCGAGCCATGCATATCTAGAAAGTCCTCATGATTTGCTAATAGCTTCGCTTTGATATCTTAATCGTAACTTAAAGATTTGGACAGAAAATCTGAAACAGTACTGTTATCGAAGAAAAAGAAGACGTAACATGTCCTCCAGTTCTTTAAGTTTCGTTTTCATTTGTTCTCGGTGAAACCGTAAACGGCGATATAAACATTGATTTGCATTACACGCACGGATTATTCGTAGCTTAGAGGAGTGGGATTGTGCAGCAGTGCGCGTTATTTGACTGCCATTTGGAAAGCCAGGTGCATGATCCATCAGTTGACAATTTCAAGTAAGATGGCTCAGGCACTGAGATAGTAGGCCTACGCTGATGCAATAGCGCTGTCACAAACTCTGCAGTGCAATGGTCAACTCCACCACGGAAATACTCACTCAGCAAATTGGCTGCAACTCCTGTGATTTAGGCCTAAATCGGTTAAGTAATCTCTTAAAAACTTTCACACATCAAGAGAAACGCCTCTGTTAGGGGCCTTCCACATATTACGTACGCAGAAAAATCATATTTTCATACCCTCTCCCTCTGTTGTACCTCATACATTTTGTGGACCCCTGCCCCATGCGTGCATACAACTAAGCTTCTCTAACCCCCCATTTAGAAAAGTTAATTAGCTAAAGTCATCTATAAGACATTTATTTTTACCGCAGGCTACTAATATTTTTGTTATACATCATATTTGCTAGCTAAAATTCGTTAACGGTTATCAAGAAATAAAATTCTAACAACACTAACTGCACATGGCTTGTATATAGGCCTAGTGTGACAAATTGCCATCGGACGTCCACATCCTATTTATAACTCTGCATTATTCTATAATAGGATAATGCAGAGTTATAAATAGGATGTGGACGTCATAACTAAAAATTTATTTTGTGTAAGTACACATTTTGTCGAGACCCCTTCCCCTCGCCATACGCACCCGTAAGCAACAATACAAACATACATGCAAACACACATACACACGCGCATACATGGATGCACATTAACACACATATAACTTAAAATATATACATGCAAAGGCAAACTCACATGCATATAATTATATGCACTTAATTATACGTACTACATAGACAAATACTTGCATACAAAGGCAATGATTATTCAAAGTCCAGTATCTAAGGTGAGGAATGTTTAATCCCATGTGTGCGACCTTAGATTGAAGACATACAGGACTTCAGTGCAATACTATCTGAATCTAAGTTCATACCGAAACGAATTCTCAACAGAAAATACGTAATAAACACACTGACACTGCTGGCATACTACCATGTGATAAAATACTAGCAGTAGATAAGCTTGTAGGCTTCTGCATGCATGCACAGTGTTATCAAAAGTAACTAGTTAGAGTAACTAGTTACTGTAAAGGTAAAATTAACTAGTATCCTACAAATAGTTACTTTAAAAAAACTGGTGTGATTACAGTGTGAAAATCAATCAATCAATCAAGCATTTATATAACGCCCCTTCAAGGAAGCTATTCAGAGGAGCTCCCAGCCCAACCCCGGCAAAAGAAAACAGTCTTTAGAGCAGAGAAGAAAGCGGTGAGCAGAAAGTTACTGAGCACATTTTGTTACAGTATGTGGAAATGTTAACTTGAACTTTTAGTTAGCCTACCTTCGTTATGAAATTAAACTTTTTAATAGACGAATTAAAGGAAAGAGTTCAAAGACGTGAGCGCAAAGGGAAATGTCCGGGTCACTTTATCGCACGTAAACCAAACAATTTGCAGGTTGAGGAAAATGATATTTCTTGCACAAAAACACTGACCAGTAACCCAACCGCGATGAGATGGATAGAAAAATCACCACCGGCGAGATTCCGCAGACACGTGGAATCGATCCAAGAGATTCCAAAGTCCAACTGACGAATCTCCCAACAACATTGTTCTCAGACTCACATGCGAACAGCAGCTGTGTTTTAAGGTTAAAGAGCAATAGACTACTGTATGTCGTAAAAGAGCACGTGACTTAAGGTCAGACTTCGATAAAAAAATCATGTTGGGAAAAGACCACTGCAGAGAACAGCTTTTGCGACGAAGAGGCTTATGACATAACGTCACTAAGCTTATATATAAGACACATCATAAACAGGACTTAGACAGGGCGCAACAGAGGCAAAGCTGTCAGCTAAGAGGGAGCGCAAGACGAGAGTAAAAAAGAGAAGCAATCAGTTCAAGGGAAAATGAGTGGAGAAACAACAACAGGTAAGACACTGAGAAGATTTGTCCTTTAAAATGTTGTCAAGCCACGTTGAAGACAGGCAAATGTAAATATGTAAATATGTAAATATCCGCTTAGGTAAAATCAATTCGGTCTTTCTTTGGCTACAGTGGATTTTCCTCGATTTCTCTGTCTCTATCTCTGTCTCTGCTTCTATCTCTGTCTCTGTTTCTGTCTCTGTCTGTCCGTCTGTCTGTATGTCTGTCTGTCTGTCTGTCTGTCTGTCTCTCTCTCTCTCTTTCGCTGTCTCTCTTTCAATATCTGTTCTCGTATAATCCTTCTCTGCTTTACTGCCTTTAAGAACAGGCCAGAAAACTGACCCCAGAAGAAGTGGAGGAGCGCAGGAAGACCGCTCAGAAGATCTTCGACGACTACGATGCTGACAAGAGCGGCGTGATCCATGCGAGCGAAGTCGAGAATGTTTTCAGAAAGTGGAATGAAGAGCGCTGTGTGGGAGAGTTTACGGAATACCAGATTAAGGACCTAGCCAAAGTAAGGTGACTTTATCATCATAACCGCCGCATTATAAATTGTTTGGTTAATCGAAAATAATAATGTTATATACATCCGATATTTTGGCAAACATAATCTGAATTAGCATCAACAATCAATGTGACTTGAAGACAAAGGTATGGAACCGAAATAATATCAGAGCAAAACATCTTTTCCGTGTTAGAGTTGTAGACTTGTGGAATCATTTTGAGAATAGCACTGTTCTCATTGGACACTGTCACAACTTTAAATAGACTTCAAGAACCACGGCTAATGAAGTATTCCGAATTGAATTGTAATGGTTCTACTGTATACACAGATATGCATATCTTCCGAAAAATGTTAAACTCACGATAAGCTATCCTATGTTGATTCGCAATAGTATTTCTCCTTAGTAGTGGGCACAAATTTGAATTCCGTGTGCACTGTACATTAATAGCTCCGTAGAAGGAAAATAAGTTGAAGAATTTATTTCTGACCGTGATCTGTCCGATCTGCATCCTTCGCATTTCTTTCAACCTAAACAAAACCAAACGCAACAGATTTGTACAGTATCTCTTTCCCTCTTTGGTTCACATGTAACCGAACTTTGGTGTTCAGACGACAGTTCTAGAAGTTCTAGACTTCTCTAATGACCTGTGAATAATCTCGTGCCATGGTTAGCTTTGAGTAGCCCTTTAAATATTTGTGAGTTTTCGCTTGTGGTTCTTATGTTTACTTTCTGACAGCAATTCATGTCGCAAACGGATGCAAATGTTGATGCAAAAGTCACCTTCGACGAGGTCTACAATACCATTCTGAAACAGGGTGGAATTTCGTTTTGGGTTGTGGACTAGACAAGGTTAAGTTTCATAACTATGTTAGCTATTTCCATTTTACTATCCTCTGCCTCTTCTTTTAAGCAGCTCCTTTCCCTTCTCTTCCTCTCTATATAGCTGCTAATCTGCCCATGGGCGTCTATCCCCATAGGTCATTGGAGCAACTTCCCCTTGCCCCCTCTTTTTCCCCCTCTACTTCCTTCCCCCCTAAAATGGTGGCAGACAGTGGCAGATGTGACTTGAAGCCAAAGGTATGAAACCGAGACAGAGACAGATCTCTCCCCTATTTCTTGGATGGAGCATTTGCTCCACGGTTTCTATGGTGTAGACGCCCCTGCCTCTGCCTCCTCCTTCTGGTCTCTCGGGCAGTCTGCCTCGGATCTCCACTAGACATCTCTAGATAACCCCTATGACAAGATGCAGCGATCGTGAATGAGCTGGTGCCCTGCTCTTAGCTTTCCAGTATCGCTTTGAAATTTGGAGCTTCTTGCTATTCCATCGACTGATAGCTTGATTTATGATTCCTGATGAGTAGTAGGCCCTAGATCTCTGAAAGACTAATAGATACGAGACATGTAAGTTTGCAGCCAACTTTAAGGTGAATTAAGATGAATTACGAAAGTTATTTCTGTTTCAGATGACCAGCTGATATATCGAGAAATGACTGGTCAATGGATAACCACCCAAGATACGACTAACGAAATTTGAACAATTGTCGATGTTAATTTTTATTCAAGATGGGCTTTGCTTTGAGTGGTTCTTACAGAAGGGTCACTATGCTAACGAAAACTGGGACAAAATATTGAAACTTCTTTAAATAACTTTGCTGTTTTGGGTACTTTTTAAACTTAGTTTTTTAATGCAGCCTGTTTTGATTTTGATAAAATGTATAAATTCACAGTTAGAATGGTGGAAACGCTATCGTTTTGACAAAATTCTTCTCATATTTTTTCGAACCATGAATTTCTGGGAAGTCCTTATGATTTCCTAATAGCTTCGCACTGGTAGTCGGAATTTAAAGCTTTTTGGCAGAAAATCTGAAACTGTTAGGCCCATTTTAGAATAAAAAGACTTAATATGTCCTCCAGTTCTTTTAAGTTTCGTTTTTATTTCTCCCAATGAAAACCCTACACAACGCAACTGACATTGATTTGCATAAAGGATGCACAGATGCATGGATTTTTCGTAGCTTAGAGGAGTAGGATAATCCAATGGTTCGCGTGTTGGAAAGCCACGACTTGCATGATCCAGCAGTTGGCAATTTCAAGTAAGGTGGCCCAAGCTCTGAGACAGTACGCCGCTGCAATACCGCTGCCACAAACTCTACTGTGCAATTATCAACTTCAGCCACAACGTGGCTACAAGTCCTGTGATTTATTCTCTCACAATAATCTCTTAAAAACTCTCACTCAACATCAACAGTGACGCCTCTGTTAGTTTGAAAAGGCCCTAAGTGAATGTAACATATACACATTCATTAGTCGACACATACATACAAGCATACATACGCATATACACACGTGCAGACGTAGATACATTCGTATGCACTTACAAAATATGTGCATACATTAATTGATATTAAGATACACCAATGGAAACATACATGCACACACAGGTACATACGCGCGTACATATATACATGCACATAATATACACATTGTGATCTCCTGGCCCGCATTCTTGTTCTTGTCCTTAAGTCTAAACTGGGTACTCAGGCCCGGTTCGTCCATATGGGCAACTGGGCAGCCGCCCAGGGCCGCCGATTTTTAGGGGCCGCCAATTTTCCATTTTTCAAACAAATTTTAATTATTATTATTCGTAACAGAGGTGAATGACTAAAAAAAATGGTCATCAACTTTTTTTGTGCTTAGGGCCGCCGATTTGGCGATTTGCCCAGGGCCGCCAAATGTCTTGAGCCGGGCCTGTGGGTACTACTCCCAAATATCTCAGGAACCTCATCTGCCCCCTCTTTTGCAGCTTCTCACCGACCTCTCTGCTCTCATGACCGGCATATTCTCTCTGTTCCGCGTTCCAGGACCACTCTAGCTCTTTTTCCAACATGGGACCCTCTCTGTGGAATGCCCTTCCTTCCTCTCTACGGATAAAGTTGCTTTCGGGATCTCTTCCTACATTACTTTCCGTGCTTAAAACTATTTCTTCTCTCGGGGCCTTCGCACTGGGAAAGCTGCTAAGCAAATACGATGCGATAGAAATGAACATATCCATGCATAGATAAATACACATGCATATAATTATAACACAAGCACTTAATTATACGTACTACATTGACAAATGCATGCGTACAAGGCCAATGATTATTCGTAGTCCAGTATCTATAATAACATAACATACATTACATAACAAGGGTTTTAAGTGGTTCAGAAGAACCACAGCAAATTAACCTGAAACGCTTAATAGCCCAATTTTCCTACCTTCTTCTTAAAGCTGTTAATAGTGCCCACTGCGACAGTATACTATCATCCAAACCATTCCACAAGTCTAGAACGCTTCCACCGAAGAACTTCTGCCCTAATGTTCTTTCCGGCTTCTTAAATAATTTACAACTGTGTCCTCGAGTTGCCTTGTTTGGTGCTAATTCAAAGAACCTCTCCCACTGCAGTGCTTCCTTTCCAGTTATAATCTTATAAGCTTCGATAAGATCTCCCATGCTAATCCTTCTCTCCAGTGTTGTTAGTCCACATCTCTTCAACCTTTCCTCGTAGCTCAAATGCTTGTAGCCCCAAATAATTTGTGGCTCTTCTTTGCACTTTCTCCAGTTTTTCCATATCCTGTTTAATGTATGGATTCCATACCTGGATACGGTATTCCAACTGTGGCCTAAATAGCGATTTGTACTACCTGAGTATTGTATCCTTGTCTATGGTAACTATTGTCCTCCTTATCATACCTCATTGTTAATATTTCTTTTCCTTTGTTTCATGCTCCTCTTTCTGTAGAACTTGTTTGTCAGCCACAGTGCGTTTGCAGGTGGTCTATTAAAGAACATACTTACTTACTTACTTACTTGCTTACAGTTGAATTTAGCCTTTAATGTAACGAATATTTTATCCAACGTGTGCGACCGAAGATGGAAGACATACAGCACAACCATAGAATAATGACTGAATCTACGTTCATTCCCGAAACGTATTGGCAACAGAAAAATGGCGTAATAAACGGCTACTGTATACGAACGCCTCTGGAGCAGTGTTGTTAATGCAGGTCTTCCACTGATTTTTCTCTTCATTCATACAGCCACTCAAGAAAATCTGATTTCTTACTTGAAAACACCACTGGAGACCAGAGCAGCAGCAATGTAAACAGCTTACAAGCTGTACAGCAGTGGGTCGAGAACAGAGCCAGGCGACAGACCCCGATGATGTGCCGAACATGAGCTCTTCCTAAGAAGGACGAGGCCTATCAAGCGGTTTACGGAGGTATTCCTAAAGAAACGTAGCGACGACTCATTAAAATATCGTGATCGACCGTGCCAAAGGTCGCACCGACGTCAGAGTCAAAATATAGTCGTTAACCCAAAAACACTATAAATTTTATGTCAAAGTCATTGTGAGCAAAAGGTAACCAATAAGCGAACAACGTTCAGACAACAGAAGAGCAATCAGACTCATCACTGGCCTATGTATATCTAGGCGCTAACCGCGGCTAACGGTACAGCTCGAGCATACCTCACAAAAAACGGAAAAGACTAAAAACTACGTGAAAGTCCTTGTGAACAAAACGTTAACCAATAAGCGGACAGCGTTCAGACAACTGGTGACCTTTAGGAGACAACCCAAGAGATTCCAAAGTCCAACTGACGTTACTAGATTTGACTATAAATCAAAGCCTAAGCATCAAATAGTTATAGCAAATTAAACTTGACCTAGCCATCTAGACTAAGTCAAGTTTATTTTGCTAGAACTATTTTGATGCTTACTAATACACAGCAGACGAAGCCAGTAGGCCTATCTATGCATGCATGCTTTCATCAAGACACTTCTTATGTTAAAGTCATTATACAAAAAAGAGTTGACCAAAACCGAACCCAGTTGATATCGATTGAAGAGACACCATTGGCGAGCTTCTGCAGATTCGTAGATTCCAGGGTCCAACCAACGAATAATTCCCCAACAACATTCAAAATTGTTCTCATACTCACATGCTGACAGCTGTGTATTAAGGTTCAAGAAGAAAAGATAATGTCATAAAAGAGGGTGTGACTGAAGGTCAGTGCGATACAAAATCATGTGGGAAAGGAACATAGACAACAGCTATTGCGACGAAAAATCTTATGACTTATAAGGTCACCAAGCTTATATAAAAGACATCCTAAAAGGGACTTCGCCAAAGAGCAACAGAAGCAGAAGCAGCCAGCTACGAGATAAAGATTGCAAGACAACAGAAAGAGTAGAAGCAGTCAGTTCAGGGAAAATGAGTGAAGAAGCAACAGCAGGTAAACAATGAGAAGTTTTGAGCTGTAAATGTTCTCACTTCTAGTTAATCTTAATTGAATAATGAGTAACTTATTACAAGATTTATTTGTCTTTCTCGTCTGCCGAGAGTTGTGATGGCAAGTGGCCAGTTATCCCCAGCGCTGCTTGATCTTTCCACGCAAAGTCTAAAGTCACTCAGTGTTTAATCTAGACGTCTTTTGGGGGGGAAATTTCCCCCCCCAGGATTGAAGTTTCCCCCCAGAACTCAGCAATATTGTAAGGCAGACACCTTTTGGGGGGGAAATTCCCCCCGAGAAACCTTGTTTCCCCCTCCCCCCCGAACAGGGGGACTAGATTACACACTGAAAGTCACTGCACACACTTTATTTCAGGATTTGTCATATGTAACAAGTGGAGCAGAACAGTGGCGGCGCCAGACATTTTTTTTAAACCAGGGCACAGCCAGGGCAGTCAAACAAGTAACCAGTACAAAGGGCGATTTACGGAGAGCGCGGTAGCGCGAGGTTAAATGGTGACCATATAAGATCGCGCTACCGCGCTTGCCATAAATCGCACCCAGCATTATTTATTTGTCTATAGTGAGGAGGTCAGATGGGCGAAGCCCCCCGAAAGCTGAACGCTTTATGACATTTGTAAAGCAACTTTTAACATTTCAGTGAATTAAGTGAATTTATATATCAGGATATAACAAATGTGCCCGAACAAATTCTGGACAGGGCAAAAATTATGGCAGGGCATCGACCAGGGCAAAGGCTTTTTTTACCAGGGCATTTGCCCTGGCGCGCCCTGGCGTAGCGCCGCCCCTGGAGCAGAACATCCGAAACATCTCTCTGCCCAGACGGAATTTGACCCTCCCTCGGCTTCTGGTTTAAAGTCCAGCACAAGGTTTAGGTTAAGTTTAAAGAAAAAAGCAACTTTTGGTTTTCTTCCAGTTGCTGGAAGTAGCTTAAGAACGAAGTAAACTTGATCCTCGTGACTGCATAAACAACTCTGCGTCAATGTTTATAAATGCAAGATTACAATGATGTTACATTTAAGAAATATAATTTTAAAACCACAAAGTTACGTAACTGATAATATCAAATACAACAGCATTGGCAGCAATAGATCTAACTGTAGCTATTGACAATGTCAATTGCAACAGCATTAACAATCAGAGACCTAACTCTAGCTATTGACAATTGCGATTGTAATATCAATTGCAACAACATGGGCAGCAATAGACCTAACTTTAGCTATTGACAGTGTCAACTGCAGCAGCATTAGCAGCCATAGGCCTAATTGAAGCAATTGACGACATCAATTGCAGAAGCATTAGCAGCAATAGACCTAACTTTAGCTATTGACAGTGTCAACTGCAGCAGCATTAGCAGCCATAGGCCTAATTGAGGCTATTGGCGACATCAATTGCAGAAGCATTAGCAGCAATAGACCTAACTTTAGCTATTGACAGTGTCAAATGCAGCAGCATTAGCAGCCATAGGCCTAATTGAAGCAATTGACGACATCAATTGCAGAAGCATTAGCAGCAATAGACCTAACTTTAGCTATTGACAGTGTCAACTGCAGCAGCATTAGCAGCCATAGGCCTAATTGAAGCAATTGACGACATCAATTGCAGAAGCATTAGCAGCAATAGACCTAACTTTAGCTATTGACAGTGTCAACTGCAGCAGCATTAGCAGCCATAGGCCTAATTGAGGCTATTGGCGACATCAATTGCAGAAGCATTAGCAGCAATAGACCTAACTTTAGCTATTGACAGTGTCAAATGCAGCAGCATTAGCAGCCATAGGCCTAATTGAGGCTATTGGCGACATCAATTGCAGAAGCATTAGCAGCAATAGACCTAACTTTAGCTATTGACAGTGTCAACTGTAGCAGCATTAGCAGCCATAGGCCTATCTGTAGCCATTGACAATATCAATTGCAACAGCATTAGCAGCAATAAACCTATTTCTAGCTGTTGGCAATATCAATTGCAACAGAATTAGCAGTAGTAGACCTAACTCTTGCAAAGACAGCATTTACACAACTATTGATTCTTTCGAATAATGGAAAATTCAACTGAAAGCAGTTCAAATAAAGACGTCATTTGGTGGCCTTAGTAGGCGCTGGAATAAACTGAAAACCACGCTGAAGCCAGGCAAGGGGCCTGTCCATGTAAATATCCGCTCAGGTAGAATCAACTCAGTCTTTCTTTGGCTACCGCGGATTATGCTCTCTGTGTCTCTATCTCTGTCTATCTCTGTCTCTGTCTCTGTCTCTGTCTCTGTCTCTGTCTCTGTCTCTGTCTCTGTCTCTGTCTGTCTGTCTGTCTGTCTGTCTGTCTGTCTGTCTGTCTGTCTGTCTGTCTGTCTGTCTGTCTGTCTGTCTGTCTGTCTGTCTGTCTCTCTCTCTCTCTCTCTCTCTCTCTCTCTCTCTCTCTCTCTCTCTCTCTCTCTCTCTCACTTTCTCTGTTTCTCTCTCCCTGACTGCTTCCATCTCGCTCTCTCTTCCTCTTTCAATATCTGTTCTCGTATAATCATTTTCTGCTTTACTGTCTTTAAGAACAGGCCAGTAATCTGACCCCAGAAGAAGTGGAAGAGCGCAGGAAGACCGCGCAGAGTCTCTTCGACGCGTACGATGTTGACAAGAGCGGTCTGATCCACGTGAGCGAAGTCCAGAGCTATTTCAGAAAGTGGCGTGAAAGTGGGCATTTCCCAGAGCTCACGGAATATCAGATTAAGGACCTAACAGAGGTAAGTAATAGGCTACATCATCATCGTTATCATCCTCATTATCAGCTTCATTATCATCATCATCATCATCATCATCGGCATAGTAATTTTATCATCATTTTCGCCTCGTTATAAGTGTTCGTGTAGTCGAAAATAAAAATTTTAGGCACATCAGATATTTGGAAAACATATGAATTAGCAACAACCAAGGCGACTTGAGGCCACAGATATAAAACCGAAAGAATATTGGAGCTTTTCAGTGTTAGAGTTGTAGACTTGTGGAAGCCATCGGAAACCTGATCCCAATTATGCCCTCTCACCTGTGGTCTGCCACAAGGTTCTGTTCTTGGGCCCCTTCTGTTCATCATCTACACTACAGTACTCCACTCAGCTCACTCATCAAAGCATCCTCAGTTGATCATCACCTTTATGCTGACCACTCCCAACTATTCATCTCTTTCTCTCCAAACAGCTTCTCCCATTCCATAGATCATCTTCTCCATGTGGTCACCATATTCTCTTCCTGCATGACATCAAATATTCTATGCTTATACTCGACTAAAACTGAATTCATTCTCATAGGCCTTCGCGATCAACTTAACAAAATATCATATCCATCCAATACCCTCAACCTCGACTCTACATCCACCAAAACATTCTCTGCAAATTGCCCTGCCCGCAACTTAGGCGTGATTTTTGAACAGAACCTTAGTCTCCGATCATATCACTCATCTTTCCATCTCTTGTTTCATGCACATCCGTGACGATCGCAAAATTCGCTCTATACTAGACTTCAAAGCTGCATCAACAATCGCTACCTCTATAGTCCACGCAAAATTAGATTACTTCAATGCACTCTTTTAAACATAGACATCACCCAAATAAACCGCCTCGAAGCCATTCAAACTGCACTGGCCCGTGCATTGACTAAAACCCCCAAGCACCATCACATCACTATTGTCCTCAATCTCTCCACTTGCTTAAAACACCCGAACGAATAGAATAATTATAAAGTCGTATTACTCACCTACAATACACTCCAATCCTCTCAGCCTTCCTATCATCGACAGCTGTTCACAGTACAACCACTGCGCTCCACCCGCTCCTCTTCTGCCCTACACTTCCCCGCCCTTCTGTCACCTCATCACTAAAATTTGTGAATCTCTCCATAACCTTAGCTGTCTTACCCCTCTGGAACAAACTCTCACCGGTACTACAAGAAATTTCAGATCCATCCTACGAACTCACCAAAACCTCACCACTTGCTATTATCTTCGCAGGTCTTTCACTCAAAACTGCAAACACTGCCCTTTCACAAATCCTATTATCCCAATCCCTCCTCTTCTCCCTACATCCCTCGCCGTTTAGACCCTAAACAGCACCCACCTTAGCCGTATTACTGTTTACCTGACTGACTCCTTTGGATCTTGACCTGGAACCGATTTCACCCCACCCCCGCCTACCGATTTTGATTTGATTGAGCGCCTGTGAATAAGCTGATCCCCGCGACTTAGCTTTCTAGAGCGCGGAAAAATCTCGAGATTGCGATTACGATTTTGAGAATAGAACTGTTCTCATAGGCCACTGCCACAGATTTTAAGAAAACTTTGAGCGATGGGCAATGAAGCATTCCTGGTTAGTTGCAATGGCTTACACAGCTATGCGTGTCTTCCAAACCACTTTAAGCTATCGTTTGCTGCTTCGCATTAGCATTTCTCCCTAGCAGTGGTCGCAACTTTTAATTCAGTATGCACTGCACCCATATAACTCTGTAGAAGGAAAATAAGCTGAACAGATCGTGGCCTGTCCAGTCTGCATCCATCGCATTTCTTTCAACCTATACAGAACCAAGTGCAACAGATTTGTACAGTGTCTCTTTCCACATGGAACCGGACTTGGGTCTTCAGGCGAAAGTTCTAGACCTTCTGCACTGAGTTGTTGAAAATCTGATGCCATGTTTGGTTTTTGAGTAGCCATTTAAATATGTGTGTTTTCGTTTATGGTTCTTATGCTTACTCTCTGACAGCAATTCATGTCGCAAACGGATGCAAACGCTGATGGAAAAGTCACCTTCGAGGAAATCTACAATGCCACGATGACAGAGACTGGAATATCCCTCCATATGGTTGGATAGACAAGGTTGAATTTCAGTACGATGGTTGCTATTTTTTTTACTTACCTCTGCCTCTTCTTTTGAGCATCTCCTCTGCGCTCTGTATCTAGCAGCTCTTCTGTATCTACACTCTAGCGGCTCCTCTAACCTCTATCCTCTATAGCAGTTCCTCTACTTCCTCTCTGTAGCAGCTCCTGTTCTTCCTCTCTGTAGCTGCTCCTCTACTTTCTCTCTGTAGCAGCTCCTCTACTTCCTCTATCTAGCAGCTCCCCTAATTCCTCTCTCTAACAGTGGTCTCTGACAATCTGACTCGGATCTCCGCTAGACATCTCTGGATGACCACTATGACAAGCTCGTGAATGAGCTGGTGCCCTGCGCTTAGTTTTCTAGTATCGCTTTTAAATTTGAAATTCACGACCACTTCATCGACTGATTGTTTGATTTTGATTCCAAATGCGTATTAGATTTCTTGGGGACTGTTAGTAAATTCTTGGAATTTTAATGGACCGTTTTAGAAGCAAATCTTGTAACAATTTGCTAATCAGTGTTTCTAGACTAATTTGACCCTGATGAAGACGAAAATCGTGGTTAGCAAGCAGGTGTTTAGCGGTTGAATGGAAAAACAAGATTGCATTGATTGCGACGATGCTTGAAAAAGCTCTAGTCTATATCAGTCAAGTCATGAAACTACAATATTGCAAACGTGAAGAATGAAATCGTTAAACTGCAATCACAGGCTATTACAAATTTCATGTAAATAATGACGTCAATGCTACATATAGAACTTTTATTTCCTTGAACCAAGAAAATACTATTTCAGACTGGCCGCCATTCTGTCCGCCATTTTGATTTCTGACAGTGCTACATACGTGTCTTTAGTTTCGTCGCATTTCCAGACCCCGAAAATGTTAATTTAGACTCTAAAATCATGTTTTATCACATTTACTTATAGCCATGTGAAGATACTGGCCGCCATTTTGACCACCTTCTTGTTTTTTCCATGCAACAGCTAAAAATCCATCTTCCAAACCACGATTTTCGTTTTCAGCAAGGTCAAATTAATCTAGGAACACCTATTAGCAACTCGTTGCATGATTAGATTCTAAAAGTCATTTCTAGAGGCTTGTTTTAATTCCAAGCCTAGACTATAATAGATCAGAGACATTAAAGTTTGCAACCAAGTGAGTTCCTAAAAATGAATTAAGATGAATTACGAAAGTTATTTCTGTTTCAGATGACCAGCTGATATATCGAGAAATGTCGGGTCAATGGCTAACCGCACAATATACGTCTAACGAAATTTGAACAATAATAATATTGTCGATGTTAATTTTTTTTATTCAAGATGGGCTCTGCTTTGAGTGGTTCTTACAGAAGGGTCACTATGCTAATGAAGACTTGGACAAAATATTGAAACTTATTTAAGTGTCTTTGGTATTTTGCGTACTTTTAAGCTTACTTTTTATGAATACTTAGTCGGAATTTAAAGATTTCTAGCAGAAAATCTGAATCCGTTATTAAAGAATAAGAAGAAGTAATATGTCTTCCTGCTCTTTTAAGTTTCGATTTTATTTGTTCCCAGTGAAAACCCTACACAACGCTATTGTTCATTGATTTGTATAAAACATCCATGGCTTATAATTCGTAGCTGAGAGGAGTCCAGTGGTTCACGTTGCTTGACTGTCATTTGGAAAGCCACGACATGCATGATCCACCGGTTTGCAATTTCAAGTAAGGTGGCCCAAGCGTTGAGACGGTATGCCGCTGCAATTCCGCTGCCACAAACTCTGCGGTGCAATTGTCAACTCCTGCCACAAAAAGTGGCTACAAGTCTTGTGATTTATTCTCTCGCAATAATCTCTTGAAACTCTCATACAACATCAACAGCAACGCCGCTGTTAGTTTAAGAAGGCCCTAAGTGAATGTAACACACACACACACACACACACACACACACACACACATCCATAAGTTGACACATACATACATGCATGCATAGATACGCACATACACACACCTGCATACGTAGATACATTCGTACGCATTTATAAAATATGTGCATACGTTTATTGATATTAAGATACACCTGTCGTGGGTCCATACATATGGAACTCCCTTGCCTTGGTATTCCTTGGGACTCTTCTAACTAGGTTCTCTGTCTCTCTCTGTTGTTCATCGTTTAAGTCTTTTATGTTTCCACGAGGCTCACACGCTGAGAGCGCCTCTGAACAGTTTGCATGTGAGAGGCGCTTTATAAATTCCCAGATACCATACCATACCACACGATACCATACCATACCATACCATACCATACCATACGATACAATACCACACCACACCATACCATGCCATACACTGCCATACCATACACCCATACAAACATACATGCACACAAGTTCGTGCTCGCAAATACATATATGTATATATACACGCATTTAAATAAATACATACATGCACAGATAAATACACATTCATATAATAATATGCACATGCATTTAGTTTTACGTACTACATAGATAAAATAATACATGCGTACAAGGCCAGTGATTATTCATAGTCCAGGATCGAATGTAAAGCATATTTTATACAACGGGAGCGACCGTAGATTGAAGATATACAGCACTTCCGTCCAATAATATCTGAATCTACGTTCATACCCGAAACGATGTCGCAACAGAAAAATAACGTAATATACGGCTAAGCCTGGTATGGCACGCCTCTAGAGCTGCAGTGTTGATAATGAAAGTCTCCCAATAATGATTTTTCTCTTCATTCATAGAACCACTCATGCAAATCTAATTTCTTCCTTCAAAACACCACAGAAGGCCATGGCAGCAGCAATGTACTGTACAGCAATGGGCCGAGGACATCGCCAAGCGGCAGACTCGACACAATGATATCGAGTTCTCGCCAGTGCCGGTGTCACGAAATAGAGTATCCCCCATACATGCGTATCCCCCTTAGCGAAATGGAGTATTCGGGTTAGTTTGCATTTTTGGCGGTTTCTAAGTGTATTCAGTCGTACTGTTTGGATTTATTGCACACACAAAATTTTTGAATTGCGTATCTTTAGTTTGTACGTCGACCTGAAATCAATTTACTTTGTTTTTGGTGATTTTGACCGGAATTTCGTCGAGGCTATCGTGATGCGTATGACGAGGGGGGATAGAATGGTTCATCCCACCGGATACTCTAAACCGGTTTATTCCATCCGGGGGGATACGCTTTAGGGGGGGGATAGAATATATCGGGACACCGGCCATGCGCCCATCCAAAAATGGCGAAGCCTATCAAGTGGCTATAAGAAATGCCTAAAGAAACGTACAAAGGATTAATTAAAATATCTAGATATACCGTGCCAAAATCGCAGTGACATCAAACAGTCAAATAGTAATCGTAAACTTTGAAAAGCCACCATTAGTTTTATGTCAAAGTCATTGTGAGGAAATAGTTAACCAATAAACGGACAGCGTTCAGACTACTGCTGAAGTTCAGACACATGCTGAACTTCAGCAGACAGCCCAAGAGATTTCAAAGTCCAATCGACGAATCTTCTGACAACATAATCTTATGCTACTTCACTCAGAATCACACGCAAACAGCTGTTTTTGAGGTTACCGGGCAGAATGCTAATTCTGAAAAGAAGGTCACTGTGATACAAAATCATGTGAACGAAAGAGTTATACGACAATAGAAATTGTGACAGAAAACTTATGACATATGATCACGTAGCCTCTTGGGGACTTTTTGCGCTCTATGAATATCCTTCTTCATCTTTGGTTCGACGAAGACACTGGCCTTGACCGTTGCCTCGGACAGCTTAGGTAAAAAGTTTTGAAGGTTCTTGAAGGATGTCGAACCCTTGTCTACTATAGAGGTCATTTGGTGGGTCATGGCAGACGCTTGCCATTACAGATAACTAAACCAGGTGAGGCTAGATGCTTGCCTCTGTTAACATCAACAGCTGAGTGACCAAGACCGAGAAAACAGCGCATGCATCGGGTGTGTTGCAGTTTCCTCTCTCTATTTAACGGAAATCGCTCGGAAAAATCTGGCGTTAAAAGTTCTCGAAAACTAAAATTAAAACCGGTAGGGCTATATCTATGTATGCATGTATTAGCTCACATCCAGTGACAAAGTCTACTCGACAAACACCAGTTCATTAGTAAATTTGCAAATGCAAATAATATTATTATTTAAATCAGACAATTATTCAAGTTCAGAAATAATTCAAGACCTATCTACTTAGAGCGGCGTTAATTACTTTTGTAAGAATTAAGTTTTATCCCTTATCTGAGCCGTGGCATTTGATGAAACGTCAGACCATCCCGTTAGCAGATCGCAGTTGAAACTGTTCTCCTTGTATTTCTATTGAGTCCATTTCAATGCAGTTGAATCGCAGATTTTCTTTCGGCGTGTAGAATTGGATGAAACGTGGAGCCTCGGAGGACCATAAACCAGTATGAGACAAAGCTGTATCGCTCATACGTAGACCACCTTCAGCAATCGTAATCGTCCACAACTCGCATCGCAACTTAAAACGTCCGCTGAACACAAAACTTAACGAATGTTAAGACAGTTCCGATCATTCTATCACCTCAACGATTATCGACGAGTTCTTAAAACTTCTCGAGCGATATAATCCGAATATACTATGGCTTTATGGTCAAGCCGATGGGTTTAACTGAACTAATTCGTAGACTTACTGACGAATTTAATGTTTCTTCAACTCAACCAAATCGCTGAACTGCAACTCAACATTCGCCATTCTCGCCAAATCGAAGACTGCACCATGAACTCTCAGTCGCTAGCGTCTCTGGTCGTCATAGTAACCGATCCGCCATTGCTGACCACGTGATACCTCTTCAACATTAACCAACGGCTCTTCACTTAAACTTAATTATTTTAGTTTCTACAGCGCCACGCATGCTACATAAACGCCGCCTTAATTGTATGTCTATGATATTTTAAGTCTATGTTAATTATTAAACTAAGTAGACAAGTCATTTGATAAATTATATTTTACTACAGTATAAATGCATGCGTGTAAATATGTATTATGTATCTATGTGTGTATGTATGCGTGCATGTATGCATGCATGTACGTAAATATGGATTATGTATGTATGTATGTATGTATGTATGTATGTATGTATGTATGTATGTATGTATGTATGTATGTATGTATGTATGTATGTATGTATGTATGTATGTATGTATGTATGTATGTATGTATGTATGTATGTATGTATGTATGTATGTATGTATGTATGTATGTATGTATGTATGTATGTATGCATGTATGTAAATATGTATTATGTTTGTATGTATTTATGTAAGCATGTGTATGTGTGTATGTGTGTATGTATGCATGCCTGTATCTAGATAATTACGATTAACTTGCAAAAGCGATCTCTGAGCCAATATGGATAGCATTAAAGTCATTAAAGTCACGAACAAAAAGTTAACCAATGAGTAAGCAGCTCTTGGATGACTGTAAGAGTGACCAGTGTCAAGCGTCCAAAGATCTATAATTGGCGGCATCCAGGGTACAACCGAGGAGACTGCGCTATTAGGCCTACCATCAGACTCACTTGCAAACAGTTGTCTTTCAAGGCTTCCAGACGATGATGACATTGTCACAAAGAGCATGTGACTATAGATCACTGTGATAAAAAAAATCATTTTGTTTTGTACTGTATTGTATCCAGAAATTTATGAAGCGCCTCTCGCAGAATAACTATTCAGAGGCGCTCTCAGCACAGTAGCTCCGGGGAAACAGAAATGCCTTTAGAGAACGCGAGACCGATGAGGAAAAGCCAATCATTAGTTTGACCCTAAGCAGAGGGGGAAGGTCATTCCAGATCGTGCTACCCACTACAGCATTTGGCAAAACGACATCATGCCATCAGATTCACATGCAAACAGTTGTCTATCGAGGCCTCCAGACGATGCCATAACACAGCGGGTGACTAAAGGGCAACGCGATGCAAACACATGTGGGCAAAAGGGCATCATGACAGTACAGAATGTGACGAAAAGGCTTGTGACAAATTACGACAAGGGCTGATATAAAAGATATCCTAAGAGGGCATATGAAAGGCAAAAGTAAGGAACTAGCTCAGAGACGCGTAGTGTGAGGCGAGACAAAGATAAAGAAACAGCCAGAGAAAATGAGCGCTGTAGAGCAAGGAGGAACAAAAGCTGAAGAGCAAGAAGGAACAAAAGCTGAAGAGCAAGAAGGAACAAAAGCTGAAGAGCAAGAAGGAACAAAACTAGTCACTTTCAAGATAACATTGCCTGCAGGTAAACACTGAAAATTTTTGTATTTACAAGTTTTTTTACTTCTAGTTGACCCTAATTGAATAATTAGTAACTTAATTATGTGCTTTTCTGTTTCTTACACCTATGCCTCGGTAAAAGAAGGCGGGTGGCACACTCCTCTATCAGGTCACTGGATCTTTCCATCTCCAGCGTACTTAAATTTGTATCCCCTGGATTGCCAGGAAGGACAACTGGAAGAGAAGTTTCGTAACATATTTCATTCCTTCTGGTCATTTGAGCTTTCAACTTCCGGTGTGAGAGTTCAGCTCATGGCTTTCGTTAAGTTCTCTTTGTCTCTCTTTGTGCTGTCGGCTCTAGGAGCCCTAGCGATCGTCATGCTACACAGTCTCCGTTGCCGTCTTGCTACTTCTCCCAGTAGCCCTTGAGTCGCGCTTTGGCCTGGGAGTCCCTCCTCAGCGCTCCGGCCTGGGAGTCCCTCCATCCGCGACCATCGGCGTGGTTTGGTGTGTCGCATGACGATTTTCTTGGCATGATTAACAGGGGTGGTTTGCCATTGCCTTCCCCTGGTTTTGCCTGCCGTGCCCGTTCGTTCCCCTTCCTAGGAAGGGTACCAACGGTCCGCACCACGAGAAGGTGGGCACGGAGGACTTTGGTTCACCAGCCCAGGTCGGATCCGAGTCTACGCTCATCAGAGTCGTCGGTCAGGTCGCCTCCCTGCTTTACTCTGTTACAGAGTGACTGGTGAACCTTTGCGTTAAGTTCAATGAAGGATAAAAAATAGTCGCTCGTCTTCCGATTACTAGAAGTAGATTCAGAGCGAGATTAGCTTTCGCATATCGTGTCTTCATTATGGCTTTGCTTAATAGCTACCTCTGTTGGGTTAAGATTCACAAACATAACGTTCAACTACTAATTAGCTGACTGACAACGACACAAATTGCAACGTGACATGTCAAGTCATATCGCCGTCGCTTTAAGAACTGTAGGAACTGTAGAACTGTAGGCTGTAGGAACGGATCGACGTTGCCCCAGCGGTTTCTGTCCTGTGCATTCTTTAGGCTGTTTCCTAATTGCACAATCCATCCCGTAATGTTGTCGATCCAGGACATTATAGATCTTTCTCGGTTGCGAGCCCTTCAACTAGGCCCGTCATCAGGTTGCCTTAGATGTTGTCTCTCGGTTGCCTCATGATGTGTTCGAAGTTTGGACGTGGTTCAACTCGTTCACTTTTGGTTCTTGCCAGTGTGTTAACTTGTTCGGTTGCCATCCTTTTCGTCCAGGCTTCACATCCACATGTTGCTCTCGGTCATACTAATGCCCTCTTCATT
>OY744617.1:43334349-43352378 GCA_963556255.1 Allolobophora icterica | reverse complement strand
TATCTCAGGGACCCCCACTGCTCCCTCTTTTTCAGCTTCTGAAGAGGTCCTCTGTTCTCGCAGACAGCCTTTCTTAAAACATGCTTCCTCTCTCGGGGTCTTTCGCACCGGCGAGCTTCTGAATGGCTCTCCTGCTATAAACGATTTGTCAATATCCGAATACAATACAATATAATTTTCTCACCCAGTTTCAATGACCTAAGCTGATCAAATTTGTAAAATTGCTGTGGAGTGCCCAGTAGCAGCTTTCCAGTCTTCGATGGGTTACATAGGAGTTTAATGGCCGCCATCCAAGACTGCAACTCATCCAAACAGCAGAGAACAGCTGCACAGATGAATCACAAAAATGAAACGTAGATCTGAGTATCATCAGCACCGCTTTAAAAATTTTCGAGTTAACGATCACAGTTCTTATGTTTACTTTCTGACAACAGGATTTCATGAAGTATGCGGATGCAAACGCTGATGGAAAAGTCAGCTTCGACGAAATCTTCAAAGTCGTGCTGCGACAGGGTGGATATGATTTTCTGGATTCGAATAGATTAATAACTGCATTACAGAAGTTTTTGGATGAGATTAATATTGTCTTTATTGTTTGCTGTACAATCTCAACTTGACGCTGTTCCATGTGGTCACGGGTCGCAGTGGCTTAAGGGTTAGGGTACTCAGCTTGGTACACGGAGATTATGGGTTCAGACCTCCCCTAGGTAAATGAGGGATGGGCGGGTGGCGCACTCCTATACCACGTCGCTGGATCTTTCCAACTGCTGCGTGAAGTCACTGTTCTCGCCTTTTAAAACCGCATTACCCAAGAGGCACAAGCGGAGCAGAAGTTCCAAAACACCTTTCTGTCCTGGTGGCCAATAGAGCTCTGGATTTCTGCTGTGAGTTCAGCTCCCGGCTTTCATTAAGTTTAATTAAGGACGCCTTCCGATTACAAGAGGTACCTTAAAACCAATATTAAGCTTTTGCATTCTTGACCCAATTATGCCTCTGACCATTAGCTCCGTTTGTGTCAACCTCTAATGGTTACAAAATTAACTACTTGTTAAGGTTCAAAAGTATAACATTAAACCAGACTAATTAAAGACTTTTGTTTCGAAGAATTAGGAAGTCGGCTATAGGCAATTTCTCGATTAGTGTGGTCATTCCGTGGACCATAACAGGTGCTTCACTTAACCGCTAGCCACCTTCAAATCAGGCTGTGGCTTGTTCATGTAGAATCAATATTTTAATTACAGCAGACTCTCTGATTTTTTTCTCATAATTAAATAAAGATATGCTCTCTCTCTCTCTCTCTCTCTCTCTCTCTCTCTCTCTCTCTCTCTCTCTCTCTCTCTCTCTCTCTCTCTCTCTCTCTCTCTCTCTCTCTCACTGCCTTTCTCTCATTTTCTGTGTTTGCTGTCTTTAAGGTGCAATCTTTATGCCCAAACAACTGACCCCAGAAGAGGCGGAAGAGATCAGAAAGCAGGCGCAGGAAATGCTGGACGAGGGTGATTTGGACAAGAACGGTTACATCGACGCAATTGAAGCCGAGAACTTCTTTAGAAAGTGGAACGCCGATGAAACTCACGATAAGAAATATTCGGAAGAGGAGATCAAGGAGTGGGTCGAGGTAAGTAATACATCGTTCTTCTTATCCTCTGTATCATCGTCATCATCATCGTCGTCGTCGTCGTCGTCGTCAGCATCATCATCATCATCATCATCATCATCATCATCATCATCATCATCATCATCATCAGCAGCAGCAGCAGCAGCATCTTCATCATCATCATCGTCATCATCGTCGTCATCGTCGTCATCATCATCGTCATCGTCCTCATCATCATTATCATCATCATCATCATCATCATCATCATCATCATCATCATCATCATCATCATCATTATCGTCTTCATTATCAGAAGCACGGCAATCATGTCATCATAACTGTCGCGTTATACGAGGGCGCACGGCCAGTCCTCTCCCTCGCCGTCTCATCTTCCCCCCTACATGTACGGTGAATGAACTCACTATAGTTGAGTTGGCTAGGGGCGCACGTGGACCAGAAATCTCAAAGCAACTTGAAGCCCCCAACCTCTTATTTCTTGCTAACCAGTATCAGTATCAAGTATCAAGCACCCCACTCAAAACTCACTGTCTGCTATAGGCTGCATGCCTTATGCACTTTCTATGCACAAAGTACGTCGAGATGAAATACAATCTGCCTTCGTTCTCAGTCTGTAGAGAGTTGAGCCTCGAATTCTCAATGTCCACGAAAGGTAAACTACTAATTATAACCGCATATGGTCTCATTCTCGACTAACTTGACGCAGCGCTGGAGAATAATCTCGTGGAATGCTTCGCTTCTCAGCATCGCTATAGACATTTTCGAGTTAGCGATTACTGTTCTGTATATGTTTACTTTCTGACAACAGAAAAACATGAAGCGCGCAGACGCAAATGCTGATGGAAAAGTCACCTTCGACGAGATCTACAATTGCATACTGAAGGAGTATGGCGTATATCTACTCTAAACGCCTCAACGATGCTGCGCCAGTCAACATAGACAAGGTTAAGCTTCCTAACTATGGGTATTTTATTTTATGCTTATTCATCAACTGTTTGTTTCAATTCTAATTCCTGTTGAGCATTAGATCTCTAGAATTTCTCCGAGTCAGCCAAGTTTTAGTAGACGAATGCATTAAATGTAAGTTGATTTTAGAGAGTTTCTCTGTTGCAGGTCGTCAGTTGATGTCGGAAAACGTCTTGTGACTGGCCGTCTACACAACATGCGACAAGCGAATGTTCAACAATTGCCGATGCTAAGCCTATATTCAAGACAAACTCTGCTACGAGCGGTCCTTGCACAGGGAGACAATACTAAAGCTTTCGTAACAATTCTGCTATTTTCAGGGCTTATAAGACGTTTAAATTCGCAGTTGGTACGATGAATAATTAATTTATCACTTTGGCGAAATTCATCTAAGATTTTTAGAAACCATGATTTTCATTCAAGACATCATTTTTTTGCTTTCAGTAGTTAGGAATTAGCTAGTAGCTGCGCTTTCATATCTTACACATTTTCACATAATAACTGCAGCTTTTAGTGTGGAATAAAAAATATATGATATGTGTTTGCCTATTTATTCCAAGTGAGAGAAATACATGACGCGCACAAACACAAATTTATATAGCGCCTCTCCTACAGAAGCTCATCAGGGGCGTAATGAGTGAACTTAACGTGTATTGTCGGTTGGAACGTAATGCGGCCAGGGAATGCTAAGAAATAAGAAGTCATCCAGACTTCATAAAAATACCTGCCTGGATGTATTAACTTAACAGACCTTTCTTTTTGCTCCACCCCTTTCTCTTCTGCCTTAATCTCGTCTTCGTATAGATTACTTGCACACATGGAACACGCACTTTTGTATAGACTGTGCATGCAAGCATTTAAAATACAGTGGATATGGCGCTGCCAAGCACAATATAACCAACTCGGCCTATTTTGGTTTGATGTTAGGCCTATGCATAAATACACACATTCGCAGGGGCGCCGGCAGGTTCAAAAAATTGGACGCACACCTCTCCCGTCTCCTCCCATCCCCATTCGTCCTCTGTTTGCCACTCGTAGTCATACACTGAAAATGACTCTGAGTGACTCATAAAAGTACAGCGTAACACATGCATTGATATCATATGATATTATTTACACATGCAAAAGGTTAACCAATGAGTAAGCAGCGCATGGATAGCTGTAAGAGTCACCACTGGCAAGCATACAAAGACCACCCGTCGGATTCCAGGGTCCAAACGGCGAAACTTCACATGCCTACTTCCATCAGAATCACAAGCAAACAGTTGGTTTTCAAGGCTTCGGACGATGTCTTCACAGAGCGTTTGACCGAAGGCCACCACGATGCAAAATCATTTGGACAGAATAGCGCCGCGTCATAACAGTACAGAATGTGACGAAAAGTCTTGTGATAAAAGACCAATCATGGCTGTTCTAAAAGACATCGAAACTGGGTATCTGAGAAGAAAAAGTAAGCAAACAGAAGCACACAGCGCAGAGACGCAGAGTGTGAGACGAGGCAAAGCCACAGAAGCTGTCAGTTCAGAGAAAACGAGTGCTGACCAACAAAAAGGAACAGAAAGCAGTCAATTTTGGGACAGCGATGTATCCAGATAGAAGCTGAGGAGTGTGCGTTTAGTAATTTTCTTATTGTGGTTGACCCTATTTGAATAAGTAATAACTTAATTACTACGCCTCTTTGTTTCTAACACCTATGCCGCGGTAAATGAAGGCGGATGGCCCACTTTTTTTCCACGTCGCTGAATCTTTCCAGTCAATGAACTCACATACCGGCTTTGCCAGGTAGGACAACTGGAACAGAAGTTTGAAACGTCTTCTGTCCTGCCGAGTATTTGAGCTTTCGACTTCTGGTCTGAGAGTTCAGCTCATTACTTTCATTAAGTTTTCAAGTACAAAACTTATGGATCCTCTTCCGATTATTAGAAGTAGATTCAGACCCAAAGAAGCTTTCGCTTTCGCGATTTGAGTATCTGTTGAGTACTTAAGTGGCTTACACATCATCAAAAATAACTTCTCCCTTTCCACCTTCCTTCCTCAATGGCCCTACCATGTATTTCCTTTTCTGTTTACTTCTGACATAGCTGTAGAACTCTTACTCTCCTCCTTTACATTCCTCGCTAACTTCTGTTCAAAGTTTCTTGTTGCTTTCTTGTTTGCATTATTGTAGGTATGTCTTTTATTCACATGTTCACATACTTGTTTCTAAAATTCTCAAGTCTGGCAACGCTCTCTTGATCCAAATCCAGTCCATTCTTTGCTTCCTTCTTCAACTTCTGTAAATCCTTCCATACTTTCTTCATTGCCCTTCTCTTTCTTACATAGCTATTTCTGTTCATACTAAGAGCTACTCAGGAAGATCAAACTTCGTTTCAATACGTTGACCAAATAAATACATCACATCACGGTCTAAACCACCATCGTCTCGTACTTATCCTTAGATGTTTGGCACAATGCAATTTTATCCAGTGAATAATGGAACAGAAAAGCTATTAAAAGATTCAACGTAGAGCAAATTTCGATATAATGGCTGTTATTTCATTTTACTTTACGTTAAGAAATCGAGATTTTAGAGACCGAGATTTTAGAGTTAACCATCAAAAGGCGCAACGTGACCAATGCAATGACCTCAAACTAAGCGATAAACGCCTCAAAAGCGTATATGTATCTATATAGATATTTTCGTTTAGTGCTAAGTCAGACTAAGACCGCAATCAGTTACAAAGGCAACGTATTAAATTAGAATGTGCTTAACATATTAAGTCAGTGTTGTCTGTACGAATACACTACCGGTAACATAATTTATTAGCGTCTATAAAGAATTCGAGGGATATACATGTAGCTTCGATCGTCTTTGGGCGGTAGATTTAAATTGTGGGATCTTGGGCGCAGGTTGTAATAGCGCTGGCCAGTTGGTGGAAACAGAGGATGTTGGACATGCGTCTCTGATCTGTAGCGCCCATACGCACCTCGCAAAACACTGCAAAACCACTATAAGTTATTGTTTGTTTCTGTTTAATCAGAAAGTTGGTTTTACTTGTTGTTTAAACTTGTTAAATCAGAAAAACTGTTAGACATTCATTTTGTATGATTGACTTTTCCTTCAGTGTAAAGTCTCTGATACAGCCTTGCAGGTGCTGTAGAGTATGTTATTAAAGCATTCATATGATATGGTATTGGTATGGTATCTGGAAATTTATAAAGCGCCTCTCACAGTGCAAACTATAGAGGCAAAGTCTTGACTATATACAAGAGCACACACCGCAGTGCTAGAAAGCTGACAATGTCTGGCAAGAAGCATTGCCTCTGTGGCCTACAGCTTATCCTAATCTAACCTCATGACTTTGTAGTGCTTTTATGGTACGCCACTGGTAAGACAGTAATCAATGATTGCTTCAACTTAAACTTGTCAAAATCACAGTTTGCTAGAAGAGTCAAGGATGAGAGACGAGTGTTAAAGTCATTGTGAACAAAACGTTAACGAATAAGCGGACAGCGTATAGACAAAAATTAAAAAGAGTAGTCACTGACCGGCAGCAGGAGACAGCCCAAGAGATTTCAAAGTCCAAACAACGAACCTCCTAACAGCGCATATAACTGCACTCAGACTCACATGGAAACAGCTGTTTTTCAAGGTTACCGGACACAATAAGAAGTTCAAAAGACCACGTGACTGAAGGTCACCGTGATACAAAATCATGTGGACAAAGGAGTGATACGACAATATTAACTGTGACAAAAAGGCATATGAAATAAGGTCACTTAGCTTCTATAAAGACACTAAGAGGGTATAAGCGAAGAAACAGAAGCACAAGCAGACAGTTCAGAGACAAAGAGTTCCAGAGAAAGAAACGGAAGTAGTCAGCTCAGCGAAAATGAGTGAAGAAACTCAGTCTTCATGTAAGCATCGAAAAGTTTTGTTTTGAAATGTTCTCGCTTCTTAACCTTATTTGAATAATGGGTAAAATATTTAACTAAGCTGATTTATTTCTTACACTTATGCTTCGGTACATGAAATCTAATGTCTCAGTCCTCTTCCACGTCGCTTAATCGTCTCACCTAACAGTCTAGAATAACTGTATTCACTGTGAGAATTGTATTAATAAGACTGGGGAGGGGTTTAGACTTTGACGAGTTTGATCCACGTGGAGTTGAATATTTTATCCGTATTTTCTAAACTGAGAAAGTTCAAACATCAAACAGAAAAGTTAAACTCCTTAAAGTAATGAAAACACAATTTTTTTAGTATTGAATTCACAGGGTCCCAAATCTCACAATAAACCAGAGCATACGTTTATTAGTAACCTACAAAATGAATTGTGAAAGAAAATGCTAAAATATATACACAATATAATCACACTTGCACAACTGAGGGGGTTGGAATCGACCCCCTGGGTGTGCAATGAAGACTTAACTGGGAGTCCTACGAGAAACTGGGGGTTGAACCCATCCAACCCCGACAATTCTCACCCTGACTGTATTTACTCTATAACCAAATTTGCCTGGAGCAAAAACGGAGCTGAAATTCCCAGAACATATTCCTGCCATGCCGGGTATTTGAACCAACGGCTTCTGAATTTAGAATCCAGAAATACGCCTACGTTAAGTTTGATCAAGGAATCAACAACTTAAACAAATGCTATGACTGACAACGACGCAGTGAGCAAAGCATTATCATTAATTACTGTAGTTATAACAGCATTTACACTAATATGCACTATTCCTTCTAATGACGAAGAATTCGCCTAAAACCTATTTTTCAGTTATATATATATAGTGGTCATTGTGTTGGAAATGGGAGGCGCTTGACTTACCCTGTTACTTAACCAAAATAGGTTTGGGCTTGCCTCAGTAAATATCCGTGGAATCATCCGTCTGTCTTTACAATAATGTTCCCTTTTTCTCTCTCTCTCACACTCTCTATCTATCTATCTATCTATCTATCTATCTATCTATCTATCTATCTATCTATCTATCTATCTATCTATCTATCTATCTATCTATCTATCTATCTATCTATCTATCTATCTATCTATCTATCTATCTATCTATCTATCTATCTATCTATCTATCTATCTATCTATCTATCTATCTATCTATCTATCTATCTATCTATCTATCTATCTATCTATCTATCTACCTACCTACCTACCTACCTACCTACCTACCTACCTACCTACCTACCTACCTACACCTACCTACCTACCTACCTAAATACCTACCTACCTACCTATCTATCTATCTATCTATCTATCTATCTATCTATCTATCTATCTATCTATCTATCTATCTATCTATCTATCTATCTATCTATCTATCTATCTATCTATCTATCTATCTATCTATCTATCTATCTATCTATCTACCTATCTCACACACGCACTCTCTCAGTTTCTGCCCTTGGTGTCTTTCTTTAAGGCCGCAGAAAATTGACTCCAGAAGAAGTGGAACAGCTGAAGAAGGAGGCGCAGGAAATCTTCGACTCGTACGATGTGGACAAGAGCGGTTACGTTGACGCAACGGAGGTCGAGAGCGTATTCAGAGCTTTCAATCAAGAGGACAGTTTTATAACATTTACGGAGGAGGAGCTCAAGGAGTTGGGTGCTGTAAGTAATACTTCATCTTCATTATCTTCATTATCCCCTTCATCATCTCATCATCATCATCATCATCATCATCATCATCATCATCATCATCATCATCATCATCATCATCATCATCATCATCATCATCATCATCATCATCATCATCATCATCATCATCATCATCATCATCATCATCATCATCATCATCATCATCATCATCATCATCATCATCATCATCATCATAAGCACAGTGATCACATCATCATAACCGTTGCTTGATAAATGTCAGAGTAGCCGAAATTAATCAAAGAAAATTTATACTTATCATGCAATTTAACACAAAGTCAGTTGAATTAACTCCAATGGCTTTTGTACAGTATCTCCTTCCATCTCTAGTTTGCCGGCAACCGGACCATGGTCTTCTGGCAGAAATTCAAGACATTCCCCACTGACTTGACGCAGCGCTGGTGAATAATTTCATACCATGCATAATTGCATAACATAAAAGTAGAACCTTTATTTTTTCAACTTTACCATTGCGTTTCTTTGCTTTCGGAGAACAGCTATTCGTCGAGCTAGGAGATGCGAACAGTGATGGAAAAGTCAGCTTCGAGGAATTCTACAAATCCATGCTGGAAACTAAGGGATTAGAGGTCTAAACATCTCAACCATGCTGCGCCAGTTGACATGGACTAGGTAAAATTTCCCAACGTTGGGTAGTTTTTATTTTTCGTTATCCGTCGATTGATTGTATAAGTTGTAATTCTTGATGCATGTTAGATATATATATATAGAAAAATAAAAAACCCTAGACGAGTGCATTTATATTATTTATTTATTTATTCCGGATATTTCTATAGCGCCTCTTGAAGTCAACTACTAGTCAGAGGCGCTCCCGACTACAGCATTGATACTGTGCCGGAATTTTCACGCCGAAGCACCACGAGCAATTGCGAGTGAAGGACTTGCCCAAGGTCCGTACGCAGCGGCTAGAGTGGGATTCGTACCTGCAACCCTCCGGTCACAAGGCGCCGAACTTACCACTGAGCCACCACGCCCCACATAATATTATATATCTATATGTAGATTGAATTGTGAAAGTTATTCTGTTTCAGGTGAACGACTCATGCCGAGAAACGCCAAGTCAATGATCACATTCACAGCATGCGAGATTCGACAGTTCAACACGTCTTGATGCTAATTTTTTACTCTATATCCAGCTTTACTTAATTAACGCTCCCTGCACATGATCACATCTCAACTAAAATCATGGACACAATTTTCTAACTCACCTAAGTCTTTTTGCTATTGCTTAGTTTCAAATCATTGGTTTGATGTAACGTGTAAATTCTCGCAGTTGGAACGTTGAATACTTCATCACTTTGAAAAAATCTTCTCAGGTATTTTCGAGCCACGATTTTCATTAAAGTCCTCATGATCTGTCTGCAGTTGTTTAACACTAGTTTGTAGCTGCACTCTGATCTCTCAGTCGGAGCTTTAAGGTTTTTTGCATTTTACTGAATTACTTCTTGAATAAGAAAATATATGGCCACTAATTCTATGAGGCCTCTTGTGTTGCTTTCTTCTAACTGAGATTGACACATCTTTCCACGAACTCACACGCTCAAACACACATCACAGGCACACACTTGTGTAACATCATACACGGATCAAAGGTGTGTTCTATAGTGCTGAACTGTTAAGCATCACAGGCACACACTTGTGTAACATCATACATGGATCAAAGGTGTGTTCTATTATAGTGCTGAACTGCTAAGCATCACAGGCACACATTTGTGTAACATCATACATGGATCAAAGGTGTGTTCCATAGTGCTGAACTGTTAAGCGTCAGAGGTTCAAATCCTCACCTGATCAGAAATGTATTTAGATATTTTTATTTTTTTTAAAGAAATACCCAAACTTTTAAAACAAATCCGACCAATACTTTCAGCATTCCCACGCAAACATCAGAGGTTTCAACTTGCGTCCGTTTCTTGGCCTTGGTAGTGCCTTGTCCGAAAGATTCTTAGGAACTTGGAACCCTCCACTTCTTAGAAGTCTCTACACATCTGTATAAAACTGTATTAACAAATTGCTATTAACAGCCTTTCAAGGAAACAACTGAGCAATCCCATATCGCTTAATATCAATTCGAACTGACAAACCGCATACGATTGCACATGGGAATGTTGTGATAATAATATAATGTAAAGATGTTATTGAGTCTGAACATCAGCGATTTCAGGGCTCTTAAGCAGGCTCCTATAAAGCACCCTAGGTGTGTAGTTAGAGTTGTCTTTTGAGGGTAACACATAATCGTGGGTTCTTGGACGAAGATTATAACTCCGCTTGATGGTAGCCGGAAATAAGTTCCGTAGAACATGATAGGCCTTCCATTTGACTGTTAACAGTAGTCTGTCATCGTCTTCACCAACCATCACAGAGACATCGGCGGCATTCTCGGGCAGGTATCCCATTCGATGAGTTCTATGCAGGAACCGATCAAGTCGGCTCCTGTCGTCGGCGTTGGTGAAGACCCACCAGGCTGGTGCTGCGTAAAGAAGACGGGCTACGGTCGTTTCTCTAGTCACATCATGCAGCACCGTATCGGGGAGGCCATGGGACCTCAGGACACGAAGAGCAAACAAGGATCGGGAGTAGGCCCCTAATATTCCAGCGACGTGTGTTGAGGCGTTCAGGTTGTCTCGGACGGTCGCTCCCAAGATGGTCATTGTTGCGACCGCGTGTCACTTCAGCGAGGGCCGGAGAGAATTCAACGAGGCGTCGGCAGTGAATCAACATCTCGCGGGATTTGGATACATTTAGGCGTAGATTGTTACAGGCAGCCCATTCTGAGATGTGGTCCAGCTCTGTTTGGACGGTGTCTCTCCTCGATGCGCTGACAATCAGGTAGATATCATCGACGTATTTGACGATCTTGATCGGCCGGTCTCTAGAGATCTTAGGCGCTGACGACAAAGGCAGTGGGGCCAAACCCGGAGTCCGGGACAACACTGGCGTTACTACGAACGATATCCGGCGTATCGCGTTACATGTTTCCGGTCTCGGAGAAGGGCTGACAGGCCAATTATAGATCTCATCTGGTATGTCGAGGCCGGAAAGCTTAATGGCAAGAGTCGTGTGGCGGACGGTATCGAAGGCTTTGGTGAAGTCCAGTGATATGAGGGCTACGTATGGGTTGGTCGGCTGGAAAGAGGTAGTGTGATGGAAGATGGAGAGAAGCGCTGCTTTTGTCGATCCCGTAGATCGGAAAGCGTACTGATCCATGGGCGAGTGCGTAAATGTCGGGTACATGTGCGTTTGAACCTACTGGTTTTAATACATACCTATATACCAAAAAATGTGTATCATGTATGTATGTATTATGTATGTATAGGGCCTATATGTATATATATACGTATGTATGTATGTATGTATAGGGCCTATATGTATATATATGCGTGTATGTATGTATGTATGTATACGGATACTGACTATGACGCTTGTGATTAACTCGCAGAAGTTAATATAAATAACCTTCAAGTTATTCTGAAGAAAAGTTTAACGATTAAGTGAGCACCCCTTGTATAGTTGTAAGAGTCATACTGGAGAGGTCAACGCAACAACCGACGGATTCCAGAGTCCAAGCGATGATACTTCTATTGCCATCAGACTCACATGCAAACAGCTGTCTTCCAGGGATACCGGCCGAAGGCCAAGAGAATTGGCCTAAATTTTACACTGATATAAAATCATATGGGCTGAAGGGCGCAATGACAATATAGAATGTGACGAAAAGGCTTGTGACAAAAGACCTACTGGCTGCTATAAAAAAAAGACATCCTAAGAGGGCCTGTGAACGGAAAACTCAGGAAACAGGAGTAGTCAGCTCAGAGACGCGGAGTGTGAAACGAGACAAAGATTAAGAACAAGCCACTTCAGAGAAAATGAGTGCTGAGGTAGCGGTACCTGAAGTTCCTCCAGAGCCAGCAGTGCCTGAAGTCGCTCCAGAACCAGCAGTGCCTGAAGTCGCTCCACAACCAGCAGTGCCTGAAGTCGCTCCAGAACCAGCAGTGCCTAAAGTCGCTCCAGAACCAGCAGTGTCTGAAGTCGCTCCAGAACCAGCAGTGCCTGAAGTCGCTCCACAACCAGCAGTGCCTGAAGTCGCTCCACAACCAGCAGTGCCTGAAGTCGCTCCACAACCAGCAGTGCCTGAAGTCGCTCCACAACCAGCAGTGCCTGAAGTCGCTCCACAACCAGCAGTGCCTGAAGTCACTCCACAACCAGCAGTGCCTGAAGTCGCTCCAGAACCAGCAGTGACTGAAGTCGCTCCAGAACCAGCAGTGCCTGAAGTCGCTCCACAACCAGCAGTGCCTGAAGTCACTCCACAACCAGCAGTGCCTGAAGTCGCTCCAGAACCAGCAGTGCCTGAAGTCGCTCCACAACCAGCAGTGCCTGAAGTCGCTCCAGAACCAGCAGTGCCTGAAGTCGCTCCGCAACCAGCAGTGCCTGAAGTCGCTCCACAACCAGCAGTACCTGAAGTCGCTCCACAACCAGCAGTGCCTGAAGTCGCTCCACAACCAGCAGTGCCTGAAGTCGCTCCACAACCAGCAGTGCCTGAAGTCGCTCCACAACCAGCAGTGCCTGAAGTCGCTCCAGAACCAGCAGTGCCTGAAGTCGCTCCACAACCAGCAGTGCCTGAAGTCGCTCCACAACCAGCAGTGCCTGAAGTCGCTCCAGAACCAGCGGTACCTGAAGTCGCTCCACAACCAGCAGTGCCTGAAGTCGCTCCACAACCAGCAGTACCTGAAGTCGCTCCACAACCAGCAGTGCCTGAAGTCGCTCCACAACCAGCAGTACCTGAAGTCGCTCCACAACCAGCAGTGCCTGAAGTCGCTCCACAACCAGCAGTGCCTGAAGTCGCTCCACAACCAGCAGTACCTGAAGTCGCTCCACAACCAGCAGTGCCTGAAGTCGCTCCACAACCAGCAGTGCCTGAAGTCGCTCCAGAACCAGCGGTACCTGAAGTCGCTCCAGAACCAGCAGTGCCTGAAGTCGCTCCAGAACCAGCAGTGCCTGAAGTCGCTCCAGAACCAGCAGTGCCTGAAGGTAAACACTGAGAAGTTTTACGTTTTCTAATTTTCTAACTTCTAGTTGTCCTTAATTGAATAACTAGTAACTTAATCACAACGCTTGCATGTTTCTTACACGTAGGCCTACAGTATGCAGCGGTAAATGACGACGGGTGGCTCACTCCTCTACCTCGTCCCTGGATCTTTCCAACTGCTGCGTGATGTCACTGTACTAACTTTTTAAACCGCGTTGACCATGAGGCACAGACGGAGGTAAAATTCCCAAGACATCTTTTCTGTCCCGGCGGGCATTGAGCTTTGGATTTCTGGCGTGAGAGTTCAGCTCATGCCTTTCGTTAAGTTTAATGAAGGACAAGACTTATGGGTCGTGTTCCGATTACTAGAAGTTGCGTCAGAACTAAATATGCTTTCACGTGGCCGACCTGCTTATGGCTTTGGCTATTTGCTCTGTTTGTTTCAACTTGATATGGTTACAACATTAATTAGAAGCTAAATAGAACAACATAACGTTAAGCCACAAGGTTAGATGACTGACAATGACACAATTACAAAATGTACTAAGGACTGTACTTATAACAGTATTCAGATTAGTTGACACTATTCTTTCGATTAATGAAGAACTCGACTAAAACCAATTAGGTCTATTCGATTACAGCGCTCATTTGGTGGACCAAAGGAGGAGCTAGACTTAACCGCTAACCTCCATCAAATCAGACTAGGCTTGTCTACGTAAAGATCAGATAGTTCAGAGTAAATTCTTTAACTACAGGAGACTGCTCTTACTCACTCATTTTCACACTCACTCATTTGCTCACTTGCTCACTCACTCACTCACTCACTCACTCACTCACTCGCTCACTCACTCACTCACTCACTCACTCACTCACTCACTCACTCACTCACTCACTCAATCACTCAATCACTCACTCACTCACTCTCTCTCACTCTCTCTCTCTCCATCTCTCTCCCCTCTCTCTTATTTTTATATGTTTCCTGTATTTTAGAACCGGCTACTGTCCCTGAACCACTGACCAAAGAACAAAAGGAAGCCAGGAAGCAGGCGAAGGAAATCTTCGACTACTATGATGTTGACAAGAGCGGTTACGTTGACGCAACGGACACCGAGAATGTAATTAGAAGGTGGATTGAAAAAGGAACTTGTCCAAGTCTTACGGAAGAGGAGATCAAAGAGTTCAGCGCTGTAAGTAATACAGCATCATCGTACTGCCTATCCTCTTCATAATCTCGCCATCATCATCATCATCATCATCATCATCATCATCATCATCATCATCATCATCATCATCATCATCATCATCATCATCATCATCATCATCATCTTCATCATCATCATCATCATCATCATCATCATCATCATCATCATCACCACCACCACCACCACCATCGCAATCATCATCAAAGCATAGCATCATAGTAGTAGTAGTAGTTGTTGTTGTAGTAGTAGTAGTAGTAGTAGTAGTAGTAGTAGTAGTAGTAGTAGTAGTAGTAGTAGTAGTAGTAGACCTATTTAGCTGATTTCTGATTTAACTAGTAGTTCAGTTTATTTTTCGTCGTTTTTATTTCATCAACTGTTGAAGAATTTCAGACTTTACTTAGGCCTAATCAGTTCTGAATAATCTTTTGTATTGTTAGTGATGTTCCTGTTTAATAATCACTTTACATTTACTGTAAAAATGTCAATTCTACCTGTGTAACATTGCAACCCCGGGGAATGTAACATGTAACCCCTATATCGGGGTTATTTGTTACATTCCAGTAGCTTGCCTAACACCAATATTGCACAAAATTCATTAACTATTAACAAAATCTACTGTGACCAATCTGTGTGTAACATAATGAAGTACTAAACCCCCTTGGTCTTAGGAAAACTCAGGTGCTGAGGAACAGCCAATTTACAAAAAAGTGGGAATTGTTACATATAGCCCCGGTCTCCCCTATATATTAAACTACTATAAACTATTGTTCTTTAGTTCAGTTTTGCGCCGTTTTGTCTGCGCCGTTTTGTCTGCGCCGTTTTGTCCTGCGCCGTTTTGTCGGCGCACCACCAGACTTTACAAGGATGCGGTGTGTAAGCACTGTTGTGTAAAATATGAATATAATAATAATAATAATAATAATAATAATAATAATAAAAATAATAATAGTAATGATAATAATAATAATACTAAAATGTTAGGTAGCCAAAAATAGTAATGTTATCCTTATCACAAATTTTAAAATGAACTCATATGAATACAATGGAACATGACACAATTCAAACCGCCTTGAACAATTTAACTTCTGTTTCTTGTTAACTAAGTCAATAAGGAACCAATTTTACTCAAAATTTTACAACGCCATTGAAAAATTTTCTAGGACTGGCATGGCATTTACCTGTAAATAATAGGCCTATAGTCAAACCTATGAAATGCGGAATAAGTAACTAAGTATCCTGTGTAGTCGATCGGACAAATATTTAAATTTTATATTGAAAACATTTAAAATAGCAACAAGAAAATAATAATAATAATGATAATAATAATAATAATAATAATAATCTTCTTTATTAATTCAAACCGGCAAACAGCAGTAAGATTACATTGAGAATGCCAGTATCAATATCTTAATTAAACACACGTTATGGCAGCCATGCAATGCGCCCGCCCGAGGAGGGTTGCGGGAATCGAACCGCGTACTGCTGCCCTCCTGCTGCTCTCCTGGCCATGAGTGTTACCGTTACTCTATCCCCCGCCCCAAAGGCGACTCGAAGCCACAGATCCATATCGAAATGGACCATAAGGGGAAAAAGTTTCGTCACTGGAAGATTTGTAGACTTGTTGAAGGGTTTATATATATGACCAGTTGTGTTTGTCTGGGCGATGGATGGATTACTTTAAAATGGTTCTAACTCAGTTTACAAGTCCTCAATGCCATTAAATTAAGATCGCTCTAATTAGTCTTAGCAGTAGACACACTATTTAATCCTTGTGCATCTTTAGAAAGAAAACGAGAAGAGATGGTTTTCATATCATTGCTCTGATCCATCCAATTTACCGCTTTTTCCAATTCCTTCAGCTTAAGCACAACCAAAAAATCATCAATGCACTTGCAAAGGGCCTGACATTTTAATTAGTACGTTTTTAGAAATTTCGATTTAGCGATTATGCCTTTTATGTTTGCTTTCTGACACAGGAATACATCACACAACAGGATGAAAATGCCGATTCAAAAGTCTCTTTCGACGAGATCTACAATGCCGTAGTCAGAGGGGGTAGATATTAGATTCTGATTTATATTAGACTAGCAGGTTTACCCGGCGTTGCCCGGGGTTATAAGTTTCAATCCCTGTAGCGAATAAGTAACAAATTTAGGTGGGGAGGGGAATGCTATCCGTCCCGTTTGCCCGTACTGCTATCATGCAGACCCGCGCCTTCTCGGTGGTTGGCCCGACCATATGGAATGGCCTTCCCCATGAGCTGCGCCTACATCCTAGGTCTTCCTCTGGTACCTTCTATGATCACCTGAAAACTGCTCTTTTTCGCCGTGCTGGAGTCGGGAGCGCCTCTGAGTAGTTCCCTTGAAGTGGCGCTATATAAATATACGAATGAATGAATGAATGAATGAATATGTTTACATCCGTGTAGCGAATAAGGAAGAAATTTAGGCGACCTGTGGGGGAGACTGCTTTGCTGTCTAGGCGTGGACTGACTGCTTCGCAGTCGCCCTCTGGCGACGACTGCTTCGCAGTCTCCCGTGGACTGACTGCTTCGCAGTCGAAGAGGGTGAAGCCGGCGTTGGCGGGTTCAAGAAAACGCCAGAAATCTAGCCCTCACTGCCCTTAGTAAAGCAGAGTCTTTGAACATACAATTTTGCTGTAAAACGATGAATATAGTTCGATTCGATCGTAATTAAATTTTTGTGCGAAAGTAAACAACGTCTTTATTTGCATTATTAATGACGTTGGGGAATACCCGCGCCATAAATAGAACCGCTTGTCGTTAAATGCGCATTATTAATGACGTTGGGGAATACCGGCGCCATAAATAGAAGCGTTTCGCGCTAGGTCGTCATGGACGGTCGGTTGGGTAGAGTTTTTGGGGATTTTCACCATGTTAGCGGTGAAAAGGGGGTACGCGAATCCCTCCACTGGGTGTCCGAAGCCGAGGCCGACACAGTCGTGAAGGTTTCGAGTGAAAAGGTGCAAAATTGTAGAAGTTAAGCCCCGTCAAACAGACAGACAGAGAGACAGACAGACATACACACAGAATTCTCGCTTTATTTATATAGATTAATAACGGCACTACAAAAGTTTATGGTGTGATTAGATTACTAACGGCACTACAAAGGTTTCTGGTTTGGATCAGATTAATATCGAAGCGTTAGAGGGTTTTGGTTTAGATTAGATTAATAACGACACTATAGAGGCTTTTGGTTTAGAGTAGATTTATAGCGACACTATAGATGGTTTTGGTTTAGATCAGATTAATAACGACACTTTAGAGGGTTTCTGGTTTAGATTAGATTAATTACGGCACCTCAGAAGTTTCTGGATTGGATGAGATTAAAATAGTATCGCCTGACTGACACTGTTCCATGTGCTGCACTGGACATAATGGCTGAGCGGTTAGAGTGTTCGGCTTCTAAGACGTAGGGCGTGGGTTCAATCCTCCCCGAGACTCACTTTTCTTCACTCACAGTTGCTTTGCGCTTCAGATTCTGAACCACGAGCCTTGAGCATGTAGTAGATGCAATTTAATAATAATAATAAGAACC
>OY744617.1:43316849-43329349 GCA_963556255.1 Allolobophora icterica | reverse complement strand
GATGATGATGATGAACACGACAATTTCTACAGCGCCGTAACACAGCACATGCCGTTACAAGGGCGCTTAACAATCTAACGACTAGTCAGGATAAGCGATTTTCTAGAAATGGGTTTTGAGTCTCATCTTGAAGGTGTCCGCCGTAGTCGATGAGCGCATCGAAACTGTAATGCTATTCCAGCACCTAGGTCCGGCGACTGAGAAGGCACGGTCCCCGAAGCAAGTTTTTGACTTTCGCACGTGCAGATCACCTTTGTCCTCCGACCTCAAGGAAGGGCCTTTTCGAGCTGACGACACACCAACACAGTATACACTCAGTTACTCAGAGGCAGCACCATGCAGAGACCTATACAAAAGCATAGCCAGCTTATGCTTGATGCGATACTCCACCGGGAGCCAATGCAGCACGCAGCAAGGATGTCATTAATATTCATAAACTTCGGTCGCAAATTATCTTGAATATGCATAAATTCAGCCTATCAGGGCCAATAAAACAGGTCACGTGACGCCAGCTATATCAGGCTCAGTACTCATTAACATGCATAAGACTAAGTTTAGCTGGGAAAATGGCGTCCGTCAATATTTGCAGTCTGCGATACCGATTTCGAAAGCGTTCCAACCATGAGATAAAATATATGAAGTATGCTTTACTCGGTATTGATTTCATAGTTAAACATTACACTAACACTCAAAAATATTGGAAATTATTTAGTATTGGTATAAAATCTATAACACGTAGAACCCTACAGAAAATATTTCAGTTTATAGACCAATAATATATGAAATATGCATTATAACTATTGCTAGGCTATTGATTTCACAGTTGAACATTATGCTAACTGCCTTAAACTTTGGAAAAATTGAGTATTGATATAAATCTATAACACGTAGAACCCTACAGAAAATGATTCAATTTACAGACCCAATGATAAAAAAAACTGCATCTCTTATACACTCTAAGTCGAATTCAGTGACGGTTTTAGAGGGGGCTAAAGGCTGTAGCCCCCTAGCTGAAAAATTAGCCCTCCAGTTTTTCTTAGCCCCCTATACACATTTTAATCCCAAGTTTAACGTTTAATTTAGCCATAAAACACATTGCTATACAATGTTTGTTGGTAACAAAGCCTGGTTACAGCTTCTGTGTACTATAGTGTATGCTGTATATGTATACGGGTATGATTGTGTATACAGGACAGTGTACTAGAATCCGTTTGGAGCACGCACAAGCATTGCACATACATAACTTAATATAAATGGATAAATTCATTGTGAGAAGCAAAATAACAGAAGCTTATGAGTTAAAAGATGAACTTTTCGACGAGAGGGGCTAAAGCAATTTTTAACCCCCCGCCCCCGTCCAAAAATTGTAGAACTGCCACTGGTCAAATTAATAACTGATAGAGGTGGTTACAGTGCGTTTTGAAGTAGCAGATTTTGTTAAATGCATGACTGTGAAATCATGTCCTATAGTTGATATGAGTTAACAACTTAACAGTTTAAGGTTTATATCCAGTGTTAATGGGGATAGTTGCCTTTTATGTTGATATTGCACTTACTAAGCTTTTCAGATGCTTTTTGATTGGAGCAGAAGACGTATTTGTTCACTCAGAACTAAAATTTACTCACACACACTGTGGAAGAAACTAGACTGCTGTGTGCTTCGCACCTAAGAACTTCGTGTTTCATTATGGTGAATTTTGTTTATCATATTAATGATATGAATATGATAATTATCTGTTTAAATAGTTTTTTATTTGTATTTGCCACCATGATTCATGAATAAAGATTTATATATTATTATTATTAGTGTTATTATTGGAATACTCAAATTCATGCTAGCATTTCTAGCTCTAAAGATTTACACTTGATCAGCATATCTGAATGAAAGCCCACTGTGTCCTGTGCTCGTATAATGCCTGAAGATATTTCTTCACTTTTGGATATTTATTTACTGTTGTGTCATTCACTGCCGAACAACTCATCCAAGTCTTCAATTGAACAATGCAAATACCATTGCCTTCACTCCACTGAAAAGAAATGGTCGATCAGCCTTCTGGATACTATTTTTCATTCGCCCACAGGTGAAGCCGATGAGCTTGAAGAACGTGAAATATGCAAAGTAGCAGAATTGCATTAGGCTACACCTCTGCTATTTCAATCTGCTCAGACTTTGAGTTGTCAGTCATAAAAACCATGGGGCCATTCAATCCGCATCCATAGAATGAGCTGCTATCTAAGAGTCTATTATATACTTCTAGTGCTAACTTGATTTTCGAGGCTTTCTCGCTGGGGACAATGAGTACCCAAAGTGGTAAACCACCAGCAACGGAGTGCGTTATTATAGAAGAAACAATCTATAGTTGTGGCAGTCCATGCTTCCACCAGCATCCATGAAAACCAGTTCACCACTGTGCTTAACTAAACGATGGACACCTTTAATTAATGGAGTACAAATTGCAACAATCCCATCTTCTCTGTCAATTGACATCCATCACTGCAAATATCTGTTGTGTTCCATCAGCTGTGGGCTGGCTGTATTCGTCTAAGCGATGCTGTATGTCCTCAAGATGGACACATCCTGAAGCTGGTCTTAATACAAATTATGTTGCATATGAGCACAAGAAAACTGAAGAATCCAAGCACAAGAAAACTGAAGAATTCCAACGAGTACAATTTCAATTTCTATGAATAATTCAGATAAAAGATCCATACAGTTGAAGAATGAGTTCTAACCATGAAACAATAGGAATGACAGGTTTTAAAATAATGACTTGCCAACAATGTTATGTGAGGTTTTCAAAATGCAATTACTTCCTGGTGTAATGTTTTCACAGCAAAGTACAGTTGATTTTGTGGACTTTGTTGATGCTGGCTCAGAATTTGTGTCTGCTTGTCTGTTGGACACATGTGCTTCTGCTAATGTTTATTTTATTGCCTGCATCTTATTAATTAGTGAGGGAGTAAGGAATAGGTTACATACTAATCCAAGTTTCTGTTTACTCTAGGACAGTGCAGTTACTGTATGATGAAAACCAGATACGGGATGTTTTGCTTGTGGTAACTGGAGGTTGGAAAACTCTTTTATAGCATAAGCATCTTTTTATTGGAAGCTGTATTTCAAAAGGCTTCCAGTAGACCAGTACTTCTATGTAAACATGTAAACGCATTTATATAACCCTGTATTAGACCTCTCAAACAATATTATTTTTAAATGTAATATGTTATGATAGTGTTAAAATAAGTAGCCTAGTCCAGCATTAATTTTGGTTTGTTTGTAAAAACAAGGAGGAGATCATTTAAACAATTGAGTGCGATTTACAAGAAGCTGAGGAATGTGAATGATACTGATGCATGTTAACACATACTGTTAACGAAGGTAAACGCTTTTGAACTTTATGTCCCAAGTTGTACTACATATACTAAACCCTGTATCCAGAAGAATCACGTCTGGTGGGAAAACCAGATTGCTCAGGGAAACGTTACCAAGCCAGAGTGGTTAAAATGAATACGCTTACTGGAGGCCCTTGTGGAAGGCATGTGGAAATTAGCCAGATTTCTTATTAATTTAAAATTTCTGTAGTGCCATTGTGTAATGCACAAGACATAAAGCCATTTTCACAAATGTACAGGTGGATATAATTAACACTTGAATAATGTAATTGTAGAGCAATAGAAAGTGTCTATTGCAGGGCTTATTCTAACGTGCAGCTGGACACAAAGTGTGTAGTTGGGAAAGAAATTTGTGCAGTTAAAGTTAAGATGTTGTGCAGTTACTTTTTGCAGACTTTTGTATAAACTAACGAAAGCAGCTAATAATTGAATAGGCTACTTAAACCAAGCTGTTGGTTCGCCGAGTTCGAAATAAGCCAAATAACGATTAGTCAAACGAGATTAAACGCACGCAGTAATTGCAGTTGGCAGTTTGTAACATAAAAAAAATTAAAAACGAAACAGTTACGAATAAGTCGGACCATATGGCTTTCTTGCTTTTGTGGCTGTAACATGGCAAGGCACAGCCTATACAAGAAAACTCGCAAATGCATAGAGCGTCTCCCAACTTCCCAATTAAGCTATTCCACACCAAGGCGAGCATAATTAACTTCAGAGATCAAAATGCTTTTGGATCTGCAACAGTGGCGGTGTTAGGTCTATCTTGAACAAAAGATTCGTCGCATTCTGCCTGTTCGCTTCCGGAAGCTGCAAATAGGGCCTATTCCCCTTAAAGCTTTGTTGTGTCTTTCATTCTACAGTGGGCTATGCGCTTGTTTTTGCAGCCACACAAGCACGGAAGTAGAAACAGAAGGAGCAGGAGAACGAAGAGGAGTAGAAGAAGAAGACTGAGAAAGACAAGTAGAAAAAGAAGAAGCAGAATAAGGAAGAGAAGGAGAAGGAGAGGCAGAAAAAGAAGATGAAGAAGGAGAAGTAGCAAGCAAAATAGCAGAAGGAGGCAAAGAAGGAGAAGGAGGAGGAGAAGAAAGAGGAGAATAAAAAAGAGAAAAAATTGCTTAAGTAGGATGATCAGTTTTAATGAAGAGAAGGGGAGAATAAGAAACGATAAAGATTGAAGTACGAGGATCAGATTAATGAAAAGAATGGAAAGAAACTGGAGAAACGATGAACGAGTTGCAGATGCTATTGAACCGTGGCGGCGATCTTGTTTGAAAGGTGGGGGGACATTTTTGAACTGATCTATAATGGTCAGTTTAACTGATCTGGTCAAAAAAGAGGCCAAACAAATTTTTCGCGACATTTTATGACCTGAGCGGCGACAAAATGTCATGACTTTTTTGGTGTTTCTTCCAAATTTGGGGTCCGATGTATGGCGTGTCCCCCACTTAAGGGTGGGGGTCTTGTCCCCTCGACCCCTCGGAATCGCCGCCCATGCTATTGAACGTCCGCGTAATGCTTTCAGATAGGTTAGAACAGAGAAACCGCTGTCTTGGAAGCCCAGTCGTAATTATTAACAGACTAAATTTTGAATTTGCCTTTGAATCTTCCATTGAGCTCCACATCTCAGCGTCCTCTATCGGTGCTGAGCCGCCAGTGCACACGCTAAGGTAGCAACAATAAACGAGAAAAAATCTTTTGCTCTCTGTGCAACATTGACGAATCATTTTAAATGTCCCGACTGTGAGTCAACTTACTACAACGCCACCTTTGATATTCACGTGATTGCGTTTCGTCATTGTATGTCATCAGAAACAGATGCACACGCACATGACACACAACTAAATCACACATTTTGACATGTGTATTGTGTAACAAAGCGATTGCCTTCTTTTACTAGGGTGCAGAATCGTAATCTGATCATAGCGTTACAGGGCTGAACAATGAATTTCACTCAGAATGTTTTTGTGCGCTGAGCAGTGTTGCCAGAGCTGGGGATTTTTCCCTAGATCTGGGGATTTAGGCCTTCGTCTGGGGATCTGGGGATTTTTTTGACAAATCTGGGGAAATTTGACTATTTTGATCATTTGCGTTGAAAATGTATGTATTTTGTGAGCACTGAGCATTAAAAACTATGTTTCTCTTGTTTTCTGCCTTGTCTCCAAGACATAATTGCTAAAGCGAAGATATTGTTGACGGCTTTCATGGCAGAACATAATACTGCGTTAGTGCAAACTGATCATTTGATTGAATGTTGCAAGCAAAATTGTTTCCAGACAGCATAATTGCTGAAAAATGAAACTGAAGCGCAATGCTGACTATGTGATGCAGTACAGCATTGCCGACTTTGAGTGGCTTGAAGTAATACACATTTGTCTGTCATTCATTTGCACTTTCTGCAAGTGCTGGCCGCAACCGCCTACCATCTTGGTTTGAAATTTTCATAAGGAATGCCTGCTTCTATTTGTCGCATAGTAGTAAAAGAAATCTCCAGTTCCAGTTAATACAAAATGTAGGCCTAGTTCAGGCCGAGAAACATAAGGTTTTGAGTTTTGTGAAACACGCTGGCTGTTCCGTGAAGCAGTCATATGATCTTGATGAAACAGAAGTTGTCAATGATTTGTCGACTTAGAAGCCGACTCGCCGACAACTTTGAATCTTTGACAAGTGAAATTTTCAAAAATAACAAGTCAGAATTTTTGTTTCCACTGATTTGAGGAATATTTTGTTACTAATGTAACTGTAAGTAGGTATTTTACTGTTAAATAGTGTTAAAATATCTCAAATCTATCAACGGAGTGTTAAAGAAATTGTGTTTGTATAATCTGGGGATTTCTGGGGATTTTTTGGACCGAATTCTGGGGAAATCTGAAAAACCTCACTGGCAACATTGGCGCTGAGGCTCAGTCTGTTTTTGACCAGACATATAAGCGCGTGAATGCATTCAGTAAGAAATTGAAGCCTAAGCCTTTGAATGGGAAAGCTTACCCGGATTCTTCTCACAGTTGAATTTCCTTTTCTTTCTTTGCAACAACAACTCTATACTTCGCTTCCGAACACTGGCGATCGTTTAAAGGCACCAGCCTGCCACAGTTACATTCAACTGTCATTCGTCCATATCTCTAGCCACTGGAGAACAGATGAACTCTGTTCTACTTATTCCTTAGGTTTAAGGCCAGGATACCGTTTTATGAATCGTCTTTGAACAGCCTTAATTAATTATGTCCACTCGGAAGCCATAAAATTGAAATAATAATATGCACTAAAAATTGCCAAAAATGAGGCGAATTCACTGTTTGAAATATCATATCTTATTAATTAGCTTCAGCGAGCGAACCCCTTGACCAAGGACTTTGCCCCTGGACCCACTGGGGCACAACCTCCAGACCCCCTAATTCGCCCCTCATGTGCAGTTGAGAAAATTCCTTAGAATAAGCCCTGGTCTATTGTGAAATTCAATTCAACAAATCTAGGATGCTTGTGGGAGGTTGCTATAGGGTACCTGATGCGACTGAAGAAGTTGACCAAGGATTATGCAAACTACTAGACATGGCCAATAAGGAAACGTCCTTAATTACGGGAGACTTCAACTATCATATTGATTGGGAAAACTTGGAAGCGGAGAGAGAAAAACATAAGATTCTCATAGATTTTGTTAGTGCCATCTTTATTCAGCAGCATGTCATAGAGCCAACCAGAGGAAACAACATTTTGGACCCAGTTCTAACAGCTGATGAAAATATGGTTGAGAATGTGATTGTGGGGGAGCATTTTAGTACTAGTGATCATCAGGTTGTCAGATGGGAATTAATCATGACATGGAAGGGTGCACTCATAGTGCCAAATGTTGTTTAAACAGGGAAATAGAATGAAACAGGTAACTACAGACCAGTCAGTTTAACCAGTGTGGTGTGCAAGGTCATGGAAAGAATTATTAAGGATAATATAGTGGAGCATTTGAATGCGCATGATATTATAAATGGCAGTGAACATGGATTTACCAGAGGCCATTCGTGTTTGACAATTCTGTTGGACTTCTTTGAGGTCTATGGAACTCCCTTCCCTTCGTACTGCGTGGGACTCTACTTTTTAGGTTCTCTCTCTCTGTCTCTCTCTTGTTCATAGCTTAAAGTCTTTTCTGTAATGCTGAGAGCGCACGCCTCTGAATGGTTTGCACTGTGACAGGTGCTTTATAATTCACAGATACCATACCATGCCACTGCTGTTTTTATTAATGACACAGATGATGGGATTTTATTGAAAAACAATTCAAGTTTTGCAGATGATACTAAACTGTGTACAACAGTGGATGATGAAGAACAAGCGGAAATACTGCAGGAAGATCTAAGAAGAATGTTCAGATGGTCATTAGACTGGCAACTGCTCTTTAATTTGGAAAAGTGCTCAGTGATGCACATGGGGAAGAGAAACAACATGTTTTCATATGAAACGGGGTAAGGTGTTGAAAGTGAATGATGAAGAAAGGAACTTGGGAGTGACTATGCACAAGAGTGCAAAACTTTCAAGGCAATGTGCTGAGACATCAAAAAAGGTTAACTCAACATAAACACCAGAGATAAGGATACAACAATGAGGTTGTACAAATCACTGGTTAGGCCACAGTTGGAATACTGCATCCAGGTATGGAATCCATACCTGAAACAGGACATGGAAAACTGGAGAAAGTGCAAAAAAGACCTACAAAAATGATTTGGGGTTACAAGGATTTGAGCTATGAAGAAATGGTGAAAAGATGTGGATTGACAACATTGGAGAGAAGGAGGAGCAGTGGAGATCTAATCGAAGCATATAAGATTATCAATGGAAAGGAAGCACTGCAGTGGGAGTGGTTCTTTGAATTAGCACAAGGCAAACAAGGCAACTTGGGGCTCTGCTCTCAGCCATCCTCGGTTCGAGGTTCGGCCGCATCATGAACAATGTTCCTCCAACGCTTCCTGTCCTCCGTCAGTCTTAACAATTCTCCCATTGCCAATCCCGTCCATTCTTTAATGTTGCCCAGCCAGTTTGTTCTCGGTCTTCCTCTTTTCCGGGCTCCCGGCAGTGTTCCCTGTATGATGTCTTTCTCCATGCATGCTCCTTCTCTTCTCATGACGTGTCCAAAATATATCATTTTTCTTTCCTTCACCGTCCTCAGTAAATTCCTCTCTACTCCTGCTGCTTCCAATACCCATTCATTTGACCGCATTTCCGTCCAAGATATATTCATAATCAATCTCAGACACTTCATCTCGAATGCCTCTATTCTTCTTGCCTCCTCCTTCCTCAATGTCCAGCTCTCGCATCCATATATGGCCACAGGCCAAACCAGTGTCTTCCACAACTTTAGCTTCGTTTTATTTGTTAGATCATGACTCCTCCATATCCTTGGGGACACATGACTCCTCCATTTCAACTTGGGGACACAGGTATAAATTGTTTAAGAAGCCAAAAGGAACATTAGGGCAGATATTCTTCAGTGCAAGAGTTGTAGACCTGTGGAATGGTGGACAGTATCACAGCTTTTAAGAAGCTAGGTAAATTGGGCTGTTCAGCATTCCAGATTAATTTGCAGTAGTTCTAACAGACTACACGTCTTCTGAACCACTTAAAACACTTGTTATAAATGTTTTGCAACTTATACTATGACCAAAATTTGATTAAACACAATAATTTATGTTCCCTTTCAGCAGGCCTTGTGTGTGAAATTAACTCAGACCAATTTCATATATCCAGAAAGTCAATTTTGTTTAAGACTTACTGATATAACAGCATAATTCCCTTGCTCAATTCTAATTCTCAATTCTCTGGCCAAAAATGTAAATTCTAACACTACGGACCCAAAACATGAAAAGCCACACAACTCCCTTGCTGAATTCTAATCCCCCACTCTATGGCCAAAAATTTAACAATTCTAATACTACGGACCGAAAACATGGAAAGCCACACAATTCTTATGCTGAATTCTAATCCACCACTCTGACCAAAGATTTCACAATTCTAACACTACGGACCGAAAACATGGAAAGCGTAAACCATATTTTATTATTTATTAATTTATTTTCACATGTATTATTATTTATTTATTCGGAAAAAGTATCAGTACAGGTTGCAATAAAACAATATACAGAACGTACAGTTATGTAATACAATTAATTTTCAGCAACCCTATCAGAATGAATGATGTATTTTCGATTTGATGCGACAATGTTTTCGAGAAGTAGGCCTATTTTAAGCTTGCCCACAATGCTGAGCTGAATGTCCCCGAAAGTTAATGAATATGCATGAACAGCTCTGATAGGCTGAATTTTATGCATATTCAAGTTAATTTGCGAAAGAGGTTTATGAATATTTATGAAATCCTTGTACAACGGTGGGAATCGGAAAGACGCGCGCCGGCAGGTTTAAAAAATTGGACGCACACCCCTTCCGTCTCCTCCCATCCGACCCGTCCTCTGTTTTCCACTCTTAGTCATACACTGATAATGACTCAAAGTGACTCATAAAAGTACAGTATAACACATGCATTGCTTTCATATGATATACCATTTATGCATACTCTGTGGTAAACCAAAATTACACAGTGAAACTGTCAAAATATCGATGCGATTCCTAAACCTTGTGTGGATTTGATTTGTTGGGTGGTCCAGTGCGTAACACATAAGAATACGTGCATACGTATATTGACATTAAGATACACCAATACAAACATAATCTAAAGACACGCATACACACGCGCACAAACATGCACATGCACACAAATAAATCAACATAGATGCATACATACACACATGCATATACTTATATGTGCACATACAAGAACTACAGTGTATGCATACAAGCGAACATGCATACAAGGCCAGTGACACTTTAAACTCCAGTGCATAATGTAAGGAATACTTTGTCCAATGTGTGCGACCGCAGCTTGAAGAGATACAGCATTTCTGTGCTATAATAATATGATTCTACGTTCAAACCCGAAACGCGTAAAAGAATGTCGTAGTAAACCTATATTGTGTGACACGGCTCTGGTGCAGTGTTGTTTATGAAGACTTTTACGAGAAATGCCCAAAAACGTATCAAGGATTATTTAAAATATCGTTATCGACCGTGCCAAATGTCGCTCTAACACCAAACAGTAAAAATATTAATCGTTATCGTAAAATGCAAAAAAACACTATGAAGTTTATGTCAAAGTCGTTCATTCATTCGTATCTAGAACCTTAAGCTTATATGCTTCTCCAGCCTGGTGGGGCCTTATAAGTAGCAAGGATAAATTGCGCCTTGAACAATTCCTGAACAAACTCAAACGATTTGGATATGTTCAAACTATCTCTCCTTCCATAGCTGAGCTTGTGCTCAAAGCCGAAATGGCCTTATTTAAAGCAGCTTTACTCAATGAAAATCACTCAATTAGATGTTTATTCCCAACCAACCATATTACTCCTTACTCCCTAAGAAATCGTCCTCACAATTTTAATCTACCAGATAAAGACTCTCGAAACTTCATATCTAGAATGTTATTTTCTAACTCTTACTAAGCTATTATTAACAATTAACAATTTTAATTCACTTCCTTGTACACCTACAGCGTTATGTCTGTTGTTTCATTAAACGAATATAAACATAAAACATATTATGTAACTGCATTCAGACTCACATGGAAACAGCTGCTTTTCAAGGTTACCGGACACTATGCGACGTCTGAAAAGAACGTCATTGTGATACAAAATCATGTGAACAAAAGAGTAATACGACAATAGAAATTATGACAAAAAGGCTTATGACAAAAAGACTTAGCATCTTGGGGAACTCTTTGCACTTCAGGATCTTCTTTATCTTTGGTCCGACGAAGACACCCCTTTCACCTTTCTTCAGACAGCTTAGGCAAGAATCTTAAAGGTACTCGAATGATGCCGAACCTTATCTGTACAGATAACTCGGACCTCCTTTGGCTAGTCTCTGGAAACCCCTCTGATTTGATAGGCTGGTGCCTTGCACTTCGCCTTCGAGTGGCGCTTTTAAAGTTTGGAGGTTAAGATCACGATTACGATTGCGAATGTCTATTTTAGTGATCATTTGGCGGATTATAGGAGACGCTTGTCTTTACAGATAACTCAACAAAATGAGGCCGAGGCTTGCCTCTATAAATATCCGCATCGGGGGTGTCACCAAGGGTGTCTTTACAGGAAAGAGTGGACCCAACTTCTAAAGAATCTTTCGGACAAGGCGCTACCATGACCAAGAAATTGACGCATATTGAAACCTCTGAGTTTGCGTGGACATGGTTGTGCAAAGTATATATGGGTCTAATTTGGTCGAAATGGTACGTGTATTTAATTACACACTTTCCTGGAGAATGGTGCAGTGCTCGAGAACGCACTAATTGCCCTCATCGTCTTGCGGCACCACGGGTCTAACAGATCTGTTCTGGCTGTTGAATGCATCAAAGGCGCCTAGGTTGGTTAGAAACAGGAACGCAGCTCTCTCTCACTCTCTCTCTCTCTCTCTCTCTCTCTCTCTCTCTCTCTCTCTCTCTCTCTCTCTCTCTCTCTCTCTGTCTCTCTCTCTCTCTCTCTCTCTCTCTCTCTCTCTCTCTGTCTCTCTCTCTCTCTGTCTCTCTCTCTCTCTGTCTCTCTCTCTCTCTGTCTCTCTCTCTCTCTCTCTCTCTCTCTCTCTCTCTCTGTCTCTCTCTCTCTCTCTCTCTCTCTCTCTCTCTCTCTCTCTCTCTCTCTCTCTCTCTCTCTCTCTCTCTCTCTGTCTCTCTCTCTCTCTCTCTCTCTCTCTCTCTTTCTCTCTCTCTCTCTCTCTCTCTCTCTCTCTTTCTCTCTCTCTCTCTCTCTCTCTCTCTCTCTCTCTCTCTCTCTCTCTCTCTCTCTCTCTCTCTCTCTCTCTCTCTCTCTCTCTCTCTCTCTCTCTCTCTCTCTCTCTGCTGTAGTCTGCGGTACACACGACCACACAAGTTGCTCCCATGAGGAATATCTTTCAGGTGAACCTTCCGCGATTGGAAGCCAGTGCAGCGTCTCTGGCATTCAGCTTGAAGCATGCGAGAATTCTGCGCCTTTGATTAACTAGGAAAAGCGCACTCTGAGCCAATATTATTATATATATAGCCT
>OY744617.1:43312826-43316649 GCA_963556255.1 Allolobophora icterica | reverse complement strand
GTTGACCCTAACTGAATAAGTAATAACTTAATTACTACGCATATTTGTTTCTTACACCTATGCCGCGGAAAAATGAGGGCGGATGGCCCACTTTTTTCCACGTCGCTGAATCTTTCCAGTCAATGAACTCACATACCGGCTTTGCCAGGTAGGACAACTGGAACAGAAGTTTGAAACGTCTTCTGTCCTGCCGAGTATTTGAGCTTTCGACTTCTGGTCTGAGAGTTCAGCTCATTACTTTCATTAAGTTTTCAAGTACAAAACTTATGGATCCTCTTCCGATTATTAGAAGTAGATTCAGACCCAAATAAGCTTGCGCTTATCGCGATTTGATTATGGTTTGCTTTGCTTATAAGCTATGTTTGTGTCAAGATTTATTTGTTCGTTACAAAATAAACAAGAAGTTGAGATTCACAAACATAACGTTAAACCACAAATTAGATGACTGACAACAGCACAATTACGATATGACATTCTTCTTAGATCTTCCCGCAGTATCTCTGCTTCTTCTTCATCATCCACTGCTCTACATTGTCTTGAATCATCTGCAAACTTAGAAATTTGAGATAAAACCTCATCGTTTATACCATAATAAAAAAAATACAAACAGCAGTGGCCCAGGCATTGATCATTGTGGCACTCCACTTAGCACTGTCGTCCAGCCAAATGTTTATCACCTATGGCCACCTTTGTCTTCTACCTGATAATTAATCAGCTTTGAATCCACCTTAGTACATGACCTATAATCCCACGTGCTTGTAACTTTTTGGCCAGCCCTACATGCGGTACTTTGTCAAATGCTTTGGCAAAATCTAGGTAAATTATATCTACAGGGTTTCCCTCGTCAATTCTCTCATTGACCTCGTCAAAGAACTACAACAGATTTGTCAAAAAAGAACCTCTTCTTCTTCTTTATGTTCTCTGCCCACCGGCAGGTTCGTATGACCAATGACGCCATCGTTCTCTGTCTTGTGCTCTTCTCTTCAGTCCACTGTAAAAGAACCGCCTCTGGTAAATCCATGTTGACTACCCTTTATAATATCATGCTCATTCAAATGTGCCACCATATATTCATTAATGATTCTTTCCATGACCTTGCACACCACACTGGTTACACTCACTGGTCTGTAGTTACCTGGTTCACTTCTATTTCCCTTTCTAAACAATTCCCGTTAAACCAAGGCCTCTTCTTTTTGGTTCTTTTGTGCTTTGGTATGTTTTCTTCAATAATCTTCCTCATAAGTTCTCTGAACTTCCTCCAAGCATCATGCAATCCCATGCCCTTTATTTCACTTACCAAATCCTTTTCCTTCAACATTTTCCTAACTGATCCATCACCTTGTGCTGTCAGCTCGTGGAGCTCTAGCGATCGTCCTTGTGAACGCTCTCCATTGTTTCCTATTCGATGACAAGTCCCTTAGTTCCGCCAAATTCATACCAGTTACATCTTGTATCTCATCCATCCATCTCCTCCTTGGGCGACCCTGTCTTCTCCTCCCCTCGCCACACGCCAGCATTATTTCCTTCTCCAGACCATCAGATCGCATAACATGTCCAAAGAACCTTAGCTTCATTCTTGTCGCAGTTTGTTTTAACGACTCTTCATTCTCAACTCCAATCTCCTCTCGTATTGATTCGTTCGTTCTTTTCTCAGTCCAAGATATTCTCAGCATCTTCCTCCATATCCACATTTCACAAGCGTTAACCTTATTCTCCATGTTCTTTGTTATTGTCCACGTCTCGCAACCGTACAGTACCGTGGGAAAGATTAGTGCTCTCACGAGCCTTTTTTTGTTTCCATGCTCACATGTTTGTCTTTCCATATCTTTTCCAGTCCAGTCATTGCAGCTCTCCCTATAGCAATCCTTCGTTTTATTTCTGGATCACACTTTCCCTCCTTTCCAACCAGTGATCCTAGGAATGTGAAGCTTTCTACCACCTCTATTTCCTCTCCGTCTATCTCAAAACTATCCCAATCTGCTGTTGTCATGACCTTTGTCTTCTTTATGTTGAAGTATAAACCAGCTTTTTCACTTTCTCTCCTCACCCTTCTTATCAGTTCTGCCAGATCCTCTTTTCTTTTTGTTGTGTCATCGGCGTATCTAAGGTTATTCAGTGTCTTTCCAGCGATTTTTACTCCCTCAATTGCCCCCTCCAGTTCCGCCTTTCTCATTATTCTTTCAGCATATAGATTAAACAGGAATGGAGACAAGATGCATCCCTGCCTCACCCCTTTCTTGATTCTGAAATTGTCAGTGTCTCCGTATTCTGTTCTTATCACCGCTATCTGGTCTTCATATAAACCCTTTAGTAACATTATCAGGTGTTTCGGAATTCCCATTTCAAACAGGGTTTTCCACATTAAATCATGGTTAATGCAGTCGAATGCCTTGCTATAGTCAATGAAACAGATGTGAACCTCCTGTCCATACTCCCTTTGTCGCTCCATTATCCACCTCATGTTGGCTATATGGTCTCGAGTTCCACGAGATTTCCTGAACCCTGCCTGGTTCACCGGAAGTTCTCTTTTATTATTGTGCCTTCCATTCTTTTGTGAATTATTTTCAGTAATATTTTACTAGTGTGTGATATCATTGCTATTGTCCTATAATTTTCACACTCCCTTGCATCTCCTTTCTTGAATATAGGTATAAAGATCGACTTCTTCCAGTCTTCCGGCCATTCTCCAGTTGCCCATATTTGATTGCACAATTTTGTTGTTGTTTTTATCATCGCATCATCCCCTGCTTTTATCAGTTCTATAGGCATCCCATCCTGACCCGGTGCCTTATTATCCTTGAGTTGTCTGATTGCCCATTCTACCTCCGCTTCCATAGTCTTCCTAAAAGAAGTTGGGTCTTTTCATATAGGCTTTTACTTCCTAGGTCTACTCCATGACAAATTCCCATTTGACAACCTGATGATCAAGAGTACTGAAATGCTCCCCCACATCTCCAGGATAACTGTAAGAGTCACCACGGGCAAACTTCCAAGGACCGACAGACGGATTCAATCAATCAATCAATCAATTAGACATTTATATAGCGCGCTCTTCAAGGCAACTATTCAGAGGCGCTCCCAGCCCAACCTCGACGAAAGAGAACAGCCTTAAGAGCAGAGAAGAAAGAGGTGGATGAGTCTCGAGGGAGAGACCGCAGTCCAACAGGAAGGCCATTCCAGGGTCCAAACGACGAGACCGCGATACTGCCATCAGACTCACATGCAAACAGTTTCAAGGATACGAGACGATGTCAAAATAGAGCATGTGACTAAATGTAGGCTAACTCTGATACAAAAATGGCCCCTGGCGTAAACTTGTCCAAAAGTGTGGGGGTGGGGGGCATTTGGGTATTCATTCTACACTTGTTGCATTGGGTGTACAGTCCATCTTAAATATGGGGGCACTTATCCCGGCTGTCGCCCCCCCCCCAGAGTCTACGCCTATGCATATGGCAAAAGGGCGTTATGCCATCAGACTCATATGCAAACAGTTGTCTTTCAAGGCAACTGAACTGTCGTGTCTGGAGGTCAGTGCGATACAAAGTCATGTGGGAACAGAACATCTACAGCAGCTATTGCGCAAAAGGCCTTATACACAAGGTCACTAATCTTATATAAAAGACATCCTAAAAGGGACTAAGCCAGGGAGCAACAGAAGCAGAAGCCGTCAGCTACGAGACAACGGGTGCAAGACAACAGAAAGAACAGAAGCAGTGAGTTCACGGAAAATGAGCGGAGAAGCAGCAGCAGGTAAACAATGAGAAGTTGCGTGCTTTAAAATGTTCTCATTTCTAATTAATATTAATTGAATAATAGCTAACTC
>OY744617.1:43270326-43307826 GCA_963556255.1 Allolobophora icterica | reverse complement strand
ATGACATCCACACCCTCTGTTTTTTCAAACCATATAATGGTCTGGTAGTACGCTCTGCGACAATGAAGTTTAGTAGCAGATTCGGTTGGTGGAAGACATTCTGGAGTTACAAATGATGAAGCAGAGACAACTTCTTGCTGAAGTTATTATATCGCATTTTCGCAACGGAATCTGTGCACTTGCCACCAAAGGGGACAGTCATTCTGAGGATTATAGACTTTTCCATCATCTTTTTTCTAGTCAGATCTGAAGTAAAGACTCTTACAATCTGGCTGTACATAGTAGAGGAGTAAGACAAGGAGATCGGATCTATCACACACGCGAAACCAACGCTCTTATCGATGTAGCTAACTGGGCAGACAGAGGAAGCTATTTCCAAAGTGCAGAGCCAATGGAAGCAAAAGACCTAGATTGAGTCAGTGAAGTCCTGACACGAGGAACGAGGAGGTCCAAACAGTCAGAGGAACGAAGAGGACGAAGAGAAGCAGCAGAGTGAGAACGATGAATAAAGTCGCATAAATATTTCGGAGCGAAGCCAAGTTGAGCCTTAGAGATGAGGATGAGGATCTTGAATTGGATGCTGGCAGAAAGCGGGAGCCAGTAAAGTTCTTCTGCGATAAAGGTGGTGATATGAGAGAATCGAGGAAGACGGGCAATTAATCTAGCAGCAGCATTGAGAACGGACTGAATGGGAGCAAGACGGACTTTGGGAAGACCAATGAGGAGGGAATTGCAGTAGTCAAGTCTAGAGCAGACACAAGCATGGACAACTGAAGTGAATATTGGAGATGGGATGAATAGCTCTAAGGCGCCTTTAATTGAAAATAGGAAGTGCGAGTGAGTTTGGAAATGCGTTCACTAAAGGTGAAAGAAATGTCAAGGGTCACTCCTAGATCACGAACGCTAGACGAGAAAGTGAAAAGCGGAAACCTCTGAGAGAGTAGAGCAAAGTTAAGTTTCTGAAGTTGCTTAGGAGTGCCAAACCAGATAAATTTGGTTTTGGACAAGTTGAGGGAGAGGCGATTGCAAGACATCCAGGAATGGAAATCACGAGAAAGAGCTTCGATGCACTCAGCAAGAAGAAGTTGAGAGGAAGAAGGCCCATGATAATGTGCCTGGACATCATCAGTAAAGAGGTGGACTGAAACCCCATAGATGCGGAGGATTTGCATCAACCGAGAACCTGTTCGATCTGCAAGTGCTAGTGACCTAGCAACTTTCAACACGTTTTGGTAGTTCAACAACAACTGACTTGTCTTGGACCTAGCACTTAGTTCCATCTCTCTTTTCTGTAGCTGTCCATTTATTCGAATGAGAATTTCCGATGTGAACACATTATTTAACGTCACTTCATGATTCAATAACGCAGTATAAATTAATATAGACCCAACCGATAGGATTAGGGTTAAAATTATATCAGCTGAACGCTGAGCAAAAAAACCTACAGTTTGACACCAAAACCACATTTCAAGGTTGAATAGTGCTTGAGATATAGACAATTTTAGCTCCGGGCAGCCATCTTGGACGCCATCTTGAAATGATGCATTAAGTGATTGAAGTTATACTTTAACTGAACGCTAAGCAATAAAGCCTACGGTTTGACACCAAAACCACCTTTCTAGGTTGAAAAATGCTTGAGATAAAGACAATTTTAGCTCTTGGACGCCATCTTTGACGCCATATTGAAATTAACCCTTTTCCAATAGTCAGAATAGAGTAGAGTAGACTTTTAGCATGTTAATTAGCATGCCGAATAGTAACAAAATCAACTGAGAAACCTTTTGTATCATTTTTTGGGGGGTTATGTGGTTTTATTTCGTATAATGACCCGACTATAGCTATTTAGAAGAAAAACTAGAAGAGCAGGCCATCCAATATACCGCCTTCCCAATCCTTTCAGCTTAAACACAATCAAAATAATAAGCGCCAATTTGCGCTTGCAAACGGCCTAACATTTTAATTAGGGCGTTTTAGAGATTTTTGATTTAACGATTATGCCTTACATATGTTTGCTTTCTGACAACAGGCCTGGATCAAGCGAATGGATGAAAATGCTGATTCAAAAGTCACTTTCGACGAGATCTACAATGCAATAGCCAGAGGGGGTAGATATTAGATTCTGATTTATATTAGATTAATAACGGCACTACAAAGGTTTCTGGTTTAGATCAGATCAATATCGACGCTTCAGAGGTGTTTGGTTTAGATAAGTTTCTTAGATTAATAACGACACTATAGAGGGTTTTGGTTTAGATTAGATTTATAGCGACACTATAGATTGTTTTGGCTTAGATTAGATTGATAACGAAACTGTAGAGGGTTTTGGTTTGGATTAGATTGATACCGACACTATAGATGGTTTTGGTTTAGATCAGATTAATAACGACACTATAGAGGGTTTTGGTTTAGATTAGATTTATAGCGACACTATAGAGGGTTTTGGTTTAGATTAGATTGATAGCGACACTGTAGATGGTTTTGGTTTAGATCAGATTAATAACGACACTATAGAGGGTTATGGTTTGGATTAGATTGATAGCGACACTATAGATGGTTTTGGTTTAGATCAGATTAATAACGACACTATAGAGGGTTTTGGTTTAGATCAGATTAATAACGACACTATAGAGGGTTTTGGTTTAGATTAGATTTTTAGCGACACTATAGAGGGTTCTGGTTTAGATTAGATTGATAACGACACTATAGAGGGTTTGGTTTACAGTAGATTGATGACGACACTATAGAGGGTTTTGGTTTAGATTAGATTAATAACGACACTTTAGAGGGTTTTGGTTTAGATTAGATTAATAACGACACTATAGATGGTTTTGGTTTAGATTAGATTAATAACGACACTATAGATGGTTTTGGTTTAGATTAGATTAATAACGACACTATAGATGGTTTTGGTTTAGATTAGATTAATAACGACACTATAGATGTTTTGTTTAGATTAGATTGATAACGACACTATAGAGGGTTTGGTTTACAGTAGATTGATGACGACACTATAGAGGGTTTTGGTTTAGATTAGATTAATAACGACACTTTAGAAGGTTTTGGTTTAGAGTAGATTAATAACGACACTATAGATGGTTTTGGTTTAGATTAGATTAATAACGACACTATAGATGGTTTTGGTTTAGATTAGATTAATAACGACACTATAGATGGTTTTGGTTTAGATTAGATTAATAACGACACTATAGATGGTTTTGGTTTAGATTAGATTGATAACGACACTATAGAGGGTTTGGTTTACAGTAGATTGATGACGACACTATAGAGGGTTTTGGTTTAGATTAGATTAATAACGACACTTTAGAAGGTTTTGGTTTAGAGTAGATTAATAACGACACTATAGATGGTTTTGGTTTAGATTAGATTAATAACGACACTATAGATGGTTTTGGTTTAGATTAGATTAATAACGACACTATAGGTGGTTTTGGTTTAGATTAGATTAATAACGACACTATAGATGTTTTGTTTAGATTAGATTAATAACGACACTATAGATGGTTTTGGTTTAGATTAGATTGATAACGACACTATAGAGGGTTTGGTTTACAGTAGATTGATGACGACACTATAGAGGGTTTTGGTTTAGATTAGATTAATAACGACACTTTAGAAGGTTTTGGTTTAGAGTAGATTAATAACGACACTATAGATGGTTTTGGTTTAGATTAGATTAATAACGACACTATAGATGGTTTTGGTTTAGATTAGATTAATAACGACACTATAGGTGGTTTTGGTTTAGATTAGATTAATAACGACACTTTAGAGGGTTTTGGTTTAGATTAGATTGATAACGACACTATAGAGGGTTTTGGTTTAGATTAGATTCATAACGACACTATAGATGGTTTTGGTTTAGATTAGATTGATAACGACACTATAGAGGGTTTGGTTTACAGTAGATTAATAACGACACTTTAGAGGGTTTTGGTTTGATTCGATTAATAACGAAACTTTAGAGGGTTTTGGTTTAGAGTAGATTGATAAGGACACTGCAGAGGGTTTTGGTTTAAATTAGATTAATAACGACACTTTAGAGGGTTTTGGTTTAGAGTAGATTGATAACGACACTGTAGAGGGTTTTGGTTTAAATTAGATTAATAACGACACTTTAGAGGGTTTTGGTTTAGAGTAGATTGATAACGACACTCTAGAGGGTTTTGGTTTAGATTAGATTGATAATGACACTATAGAGGGTTTTGGTTTAGATTAGATTAATAATGACACTATAGATGGTTTTGGTTTAGATTAGATTAATAATGACACTATAGATGGTTTTGGTTTAAATTAGATTAATAACGACACTTTAGAGGGTTTTGGTTTAGAGTAGATTGATAACGACACTGTAGAGGGTTTTGGTTTAAATTAGATTAATAACGACACTTTAGAGGGTTTTGGTTTAGAGTAGATTGATAACGACACTCTAGAGGGTTTTGGTTTAGAGTAGATTGATAACGACACTATAGATGGTTTTGGTTTAGATTAGATTAATAATGACACTATAGATGGTTTTGGTTTAGATTAGATTAATAATGACACTATAGAGGGTTTTGGTTTAGATTAGATTGATAATGACACTATAGAGGGTTTTGGTTTAGATTAGATTAATAATGACACTATAGATGGTTTTGGTTTAGATTAGATTAATAATGACACTATAGAGGGTTTTGGTTTAGATTAGATTGATAATGACACTATAGAGGGTTTTGGTTTAGATTAGATTAATAATGACACTATAGAGGGTTTTGGTTTAGATTAGATTAATAATGACACTATAGATGGTTTTGGTTTAGATTAGATTGATAATGACACTATAGAGGGTTTTGGTTTAGATTAGATTAATAATGACACTATAGAGGGTTTTGGTTTAGATTAGATTAATAATGACACTATAGATGGTTTTGGTTTAGATTAGATTGATAATGACACTATAGAGGGTTTTGGTTTAGATTAGATTAATAATGACACTATAGATGGTTTTGGTTTAGATTAGATTGATAATGACACTATAGAGGGTTTTGGTTTAGATTAGATTAATAATGACACTATAGAGGGTTTTGGTTTAGATTAGATTAATAATGACACTATAGATGGTTTTGGTTTAGATTAGATTGATAATGACACTATAGAGGGTTTTGGTTTAGATTAGATTAATAATGACACTATAGATGGTTTTGGTTTAGATTAGATTGATAATGACACTATAGAGGGTTTTGGTTTAGATTAGATTAATAATGACACTATAGATGGTTTTGGTTTAGATTAGATTAATAATGACACTATAGAGGGTTTTGGTTTAGATTAGATTAATAATGACACTATAGAGGGTTTTGGTTTAGATTAGATTAATAATGACACTATAGATGGTTTTGGTTTAGATTAGATTGATAACGACACTATAGAGGGTTTTGGTTTAGATTAGATTTATAGCGACACTCTAGATGGTTTTGGTTTAGATTAGATTAATTACGGCACCGCAGAAGTTTCTGGATTGGATGAGATTAAAATTGTATCGCCTGACTGACACTGTTCCATGTGCTGCACTGGACATAATGGCTGAGCGGTTAGAGTGTTCGGCTTCTAAGACGGTGAGTGTGAGTTCAATACTCCCCGGGACTCACTTTTCTTCACTCACAGTTGCTTTGCGCTTCAGATTCTGGACCACGAACCTTGAGCATGTAGTAGATGCAATTTATTAATAATAATACTAATACTAGTAGTAGTAGTAGTAGTAATAATAATAATAATAATAATAATAATAATAATAATAATAATAATAATAATAATAATAATAATAATAATAACAATAACGCAGTTGCGTTCACCGGCACTTTTGCACAATCGGGAGAGGACGTGGCTCAATGAACCAATATAACTTTGGACCTTCTTAATCTCTAAGAGCCTGAGGGTAACTCTTCGGGCGGCAAAAAAAAAATAATAATAATAATAATAATAACAACAATAATAATAATAATAACAATAATAATAATAATAATAATAATAATAATAATAATAATAATAATAATAATAATAATAATAATAATAATAATAATAATAATAATAATAATAATAATAATAATAATAATAATAATAATAATAATAATAATAATAATAATAGCCTTCAGCGGCTCGATGGTTACAGCCCAAGCTGACTTGGATGAGGGATAACCGTTCCAGAAAAATAACTTATCTAATTTCTAAGAGCTTGAGGGAATGAAGTACCTCAGGGCAAAAAAAATTATAATAATAATAATAACAATAACAATAACAATAACAATTATTATTATTATAATTTATTATAATAAATTATAATAATAATAAAAATTATAATAAGTTATTAATCTAATCTAAAATAATAATAATAATAATAATGATAATAAAAATAATAACAATATTAAATAGTAATTTGCAGGCATTATTGGCTATTTGTTGAATGCGTTTTGAGAGCCTCACCAACCTGAAGCATACTTTCCAACTAGAAAAATGGTAATAGATTAGGTCTTGTGGGACTAGACGCGCGCCCAGGCCCCCCAAAATCTTGGAGGGCCCCCAAGCGATTGAAAATATATTTTTCAATTATAAAAAATAAATTTTTTGTATTTTGAATCTAACCTATTTTCTATTTTTACTGCTGAATTTCGTGGGTTTTTGCACATTATAGGCTAAACACTACCAGAGTCTCAGACTCTCAGTCTAAAAGTTCAGATGGGTCCCAAAAAGTTTGCGCATAGGGCCCCGTTTTCTGTAAAAGCGCCTCTGCCGGTATCCACCTTCAAATTTGGCTGGGACGTGTTTATGTAAACATCAGATTGCTTAGAATAAATTCCTAACAGCGACAGACTCTCTATCTCTCTGTCTCTGTCTCATTTTCTGTGTTTGGTGCCTTTAAGATGAGTTCTATGGGGTTAGGAAATTTACCCCAGAACTTTTGGAAAAGATGAAGAAGGAGGCACAGGAATTCTTCGACGGCTACGATGTTGACAAGAGCGGTTACATTGACGCAAAGGATTTCGAGATTCTTTGTAGAAAAATGTATTATACGGAGGAGGATATGAAGAAGAGAAGCGCTGTAAGCTACACATCATCATCGTCCACCTTATCCTCTTCATCATCTCGTTGTCGTCATCGTCATCATCATTATCATCATCATCATCATCATCATCATCATCATCATCATCATCATCATCATCATCATCATCATCAGCAATCATCATCATCATCATCATCATCATCATCATCATCATCATCATCATCATCATCATCATCATCATCATCATCATCATCATCATCATCATCATCGGAAGCACGGTGATCATATCATCACAATCGCCTCATTATAAACTGTAGTTAGTCGAAAATAACAATCTTAGGCTTATCGCACATTTTAAAAGAAGTCATGTCATTTGAATACAATAGAGCCTCTGAAAAGTCAAAATTACGCTACGCCATAGAATCATCTTCTAGAACTTTGTATGACATTTACCTGTAAACTATGTAACCATGAAATGCGGCGTGATTATTCTATTTAGTTTATCGGACATATTATGTTTAAAATTTCATGGAGAACATTTAAATTAGTAACAATAAAAGGCGACTCGAGGCCACAGACTTAAAGCGGAATGGACCATTATGGGAAAGATTCGTCACTGCGAGAAATGAAGACTTGTGGAATAGTTTGGATCACAGTAGTTTCTCCGCAGACCCAATCACAGCTTTTAAGAAGAATAATATGCAATGGGCTGGAAAACATTCCGGATTATTTTAAACTGGTTCTAACACAGTTTACAAGACGTCTAAGCCATCAAAACCGCTGCTATGTAACCCCATATTTTTATGTTTACTTTCTGACAACAGGAAATCATGAAGGAAGTCGACGTAAACGCCGATGCGAAAATGACCTTCGCCGAGGTCTACAATGCTCTGCTGAAATACGCTGGATACGAGCCCTAAACGCCTCAACCACACTACGGCAGTCGAAACAGACGAGGTTAAGTTTCCTATCGATGGGAATTTTTATTTATTCGTATCCATCAACCGTTTGTTTAAGTTCCAATTCTTGATCTACATTAGATCTGTGCAAGACTAATAAGTCTGAGTCATCCAAGTATTCAAGTTGACGAGTGAAGTTTTTTAAATGTAGGTTTTTCTGTTGCAGAAAACCAGTTCATGTCGGAAAACGTCTCGTGAATGGTCATATGCACAACCTGCGACAGACGAATGTTCAACAATTGCCGATGCTAATCTTTTACTCAAGACCGACTTTGCAATAGGCGGTCCTTGCTCAGGGTCACGTCTAAAAAATCCGGGACAAAAATATGAAACATTTCTGCTATTTTCAGTGCTTATAAAATCAAATTAGCTGAATTTTGCTTGATAAGACGAACAAATTCACAGTTGGAGCGATGAATAATTGATCACTTTGGCGAAATTCATTTAAAAGAGTTTTGGAAGCCATAACTTTACTTCTAAACCTCGTGATCTGCTTGCAGTAGTTAAGTACTAGCTAGTTGCTACGCTTTTATCTCTTAGTCGGAGCTTAAAGATTTTTGAATAATACCTGCAGCTTTTAGTGTTGAATGAGAAAAATATATGTCCTTTAATTCTATAAAGACTCTTTTGTTTGTATTTTTGTTGCAAGTAAGAGGGATGCATGACGCGACTGACACTCATTTACACAAACACGCACAAACACACACCCAAACACACACCCAAACACACACACACACACACACACACACTACACGCAAACACGTCTGCAATATTATGGATTATACATAAGTCAAAGGAAGACGATAGTCCAGAGAAAGACTTGGACAGGTTGGAGGTTCATAATTTATATAGGGCCTTCTCCCTCACAGATAAGCTTATTTGTTTTGGAGATTTCCAAGGAAGCGCCATCGCCAAATCAGCTTGGCTGAAAAGTAATGTATTCGCATGGTTGTATTGCGAATCTTCAAGAGAAGATAATCAGAGGCGTAATGAGTGAACATAACGGGTACTGTCGGTTGAAACGTTGTGCGTCCTGGGAAAGTTAGGAAAAATTAAGTCATTCACAATTTACAACAGTGGTTGCCTGTAGGTATTAACTTAGGTATACGTTAATAATCGCGATCACAAAACCGCGATCGTCAAAATAACAAAACAAAATAGCGATTTAAGAAACCGCGATTGAAGGGCAGAAAGACGCACTATCGGAAGGCCTACCAGTAAAGAGTTGCAATAATCAATGCGGCAACAGATAAATGCATGGATAATGGTAGTGAAAACTGCAGGAGAGACGGATCGACGAATAGCTCGCAGTCTTCTCAAGTGGTAGTAGCAAGTGCGAGTAAGTAAGGAGAGGGTGAGAAGCAAAGGTTAATGAACTGTCTAAGGTGAATCCCAGATCACGGACATTCGTAGAGTATGAGAAGGTCGGGAAGTGAGCTGACAGAAGTGTGAAATCAAGTTTAGATAATTGATGCTTTGTACCAAACCAAATGAGTTGGGTTTTCGGTGGATTAAGATTCAACCGAGCGAAGATCTTGAGAAAGGGAGTCAATGGAGCGAACAAGAAGAAGTTGGTTAGCTGGGGGACCATGGACATAAGTTTGCACATCATCAGCATAGAGACGGCCAGATGCAAGATGCTTAGAAAAGAGAGAGTGAATGCCAGAGGTAAAAAGACTGTTGAGGATAGAACCGAGAACAGAACCCTGGGGGACACCGTAGTTAGTCCCAACCCAAGGTGTTCTTGAGGTACTCAGGATCACCCTTTGCGTTCGGTCAGTAAGATAGGATTGGAACCAGCATAGACGGGGACCAGATAAACCACATGAGATTTGAAGACGGCGAAGAAGAATCTCATGATCGACCATGTCAAAGGCTGCCGATACATCAAAGAGAGCTAGAAGAGTAAAGCAGGACTTATCCATCGCCAGGTAGATGTCAGATAGGAGGGATAGGAGGACAGTTTCAGTGGAGTGGGATGCTCTAAATCCAGATTGACAAGATGGGAGAAGGCGAGACTGTTCAAGATATGGAAGAAATTGTATAGCAACTACAGTAGGCGCTCCAGTGTTTTAGACAGAAAGGTCAGGTTAGCAATCGGGCGATAGTTTGAACAAACATTAGGGTCAAGGTTAGGCTTTTCAGAGTAGGAAGAACTAGAGCCCGCTTTTGTGATGCCGGAAGGGACCCTTCAATAAGGGAACGATTAAAGGTATATACCAAAAATGGGGCTATAGCATCTAAAACAGTAACAATGACAAATGGTGGGAGGGGGTCAAGTTCACATGATTTATGGTTAGAGGAATTTATGACTCGACGAAGTTCATCCTCCGAGATGGGCCGAAACCCATCAACGGAGGCGTCGGTGGAGGAGGATATTGGTGGTGGAGCATCAGCTGTGGAAGCCCGGAGTGCCTCCAGTTTGTCCATCTGTGCACGAAGAAAGTCATCCGCCGAGAAGGTCGGAGAGGTAACTTTGTTGGAGGTATGGCCCAGTAGACCCGATATGGTAGCCCACAGACGCTTTGGGTTCTTTTCATTCTTAGTTACTAAGTTCTCCCAATAGTGGGCCTCTTTTGAGTGGTAAAGGCGATGAAGAACACGAAGTTGAGAAACCAAAGTACGTTTGTCGACTGGATCTTTCGTACGTCGAAAACGGCGCTCATAACAGCGTGCACGACGACGAGACTGACGACACTCGGCATCAAACCACAGCGCAAGAGGACGGACTCGAGTTCGGATCTTTCTCTGTGGTAGCATCTTGTCCAATAGTTCGCTCATAGTAGAGCTATAGAGGTCGAATAGTTCAGAGACTGACAGCGAGTCCAGTAATGCAGGGTCAGCAGAGAGCATCGATCTTCGAAGAGCATTGCTGAATGCTTGGCTGTCTAGTCCTCTCCAACCATGTATGTATGTATGTATATATGTATGTATGTATGTATGCATGTATGTATGTTTGTATGTATGTATGTATGTATGTATGTATGTATGTATGTATGTATGTATGTATGTATGTATGTATGTATGTATGTATGTATGTATTGTATGTATGTATGTATGTATGTATGTATGTATGTATGTATGTATGTATGTATGTATGTATGTATGTATGTATGTATGTATGTATGTATGTATGTATGTATGTATGTATGTATGTATGTATGTATGTATGTATGTATGTATGAGCTCATGTATAATTATGTATGTTATAAGTGTCACAAAAACAATGAAATTTTCAAATGTTTACATATCTTGACGGTCAACCTGTAGAAAGTTTCTACAGGACTAATTATTGTATTGTGTGAAGTTACAGCTAATTAGATCAACATGTAGTGTTCCCTCAGGCCATACTGAGTTAAGCTTTGTATGGTTGAATCATAGACAATAACTTACCATTGATGGAAATTTTGACCCAGAGTATATCAGGAACTAAAAGTGATGGAGAAGTGATATACATGTCTTTAACAGGGTTTTCCGGGTGGTAAAAGTCAAATAAGGTATTTCTAACATTGTAGGATTATCGACGACCTTCATTTTCAAGGTCATTTGACCTCCCATTGTAAAACATCAATATCTCACTATCGTTGCAGGATAAAGAGAAGAACTCAGTCCAAGATAGGCACATTGTGTGACCATCACATGACTTTGTAGTTCAAGGTCACTTGACCTCTGATGATTAACCTTTGGCTGTATGGGAACTACAAATGATATAAAGATGTTCCTGTTGTCTGTAGTATGTTTATATGTACATGTATGTTCTGGGCCTTGGTACAGAAAAGAGTATACTCAGCAGAGTTATAATCAAAATCATATGCTCATCGCATGACTTCATAGATCAGGATCCCTTGACATAATTATAATGTCTAACCTTTGCTTCTCAGGAACTACGAGTTGACCTACTAGAATGGTTTTCTTAATGTCTATTTTATGGTTCTCGGGGCATTGTTCGACCATTGCATGATTTTGTGTCACTTGACCCGGCGTGGTTGACATTGGTTTCTTAGGTTTAACTGGACGAAACTTTGTAGAGTTTGGCTATTGATATTTTAGAAATTTGATTTTTTGGGGACACCCTAATGTATGTATGTATGTATGTATGTATGTATGTATGTATGTATGTATGTATGTATGTATGTATGTATGTATGTATGTATGTATGTATGTATGTATGTATGTATGTATGTATGTATGTATGTATGTATGTATGTATGTATGTATGTATGTATGTATGTATGTATGTATGTATGTATGTATGTATGTGTGTGTGTATGTATGTATGTATGTATGTATGTATGTATGTATGTATGTATGTATGTATGTATGTATGTATGTATGTATAGTGCATGAAGATATGACTGTAAGTATAGAGATACTGATTATGACGTCTTTAATTATCTCGCCATAACGCTTTCTGAATCCAATATGAATAACGTTTATGTCATTATCAACCAATTATTATTATCAATATTAAAGCAGTTTTATACAGCGTCTCTTCAAGATGCCTACTCAGGAACACTCCCAGCCCAACCATGGTCGATCAACGCTGTCTTGAGGAGAGCAAGAAACGAGGTGAAATGACCAGTCGTTATTTGGTGGAGTGTGATAGTGACCCAGCCACGGTGAAGGCATGGCGCTGCCGTATGGCTGCACGCGCGGGGAACAATAAGCTCAGCTTGCGCAGTGAGTCAGCAGCGCCTGGATAACTGTAAGAGTGAACACTGGCGATCTTCTAAAGACCAACCCCCGGATTTTAGATGATACTGCAATTGCCATCAGACTCACATGCAAATAGTTGTCTTTCAAGGCACGCAGACGATGTCGAGAAAGAGGGTCACTGTGATACAAAAAAACATGACAAAGAAATCACTTCATTACAAACTCGTGTGGGCAAAAGGACGTCATGTCATCAGCCTCACATGCAAACAGTTGTCTTCTAAGGCACCCGGACGATGCCACAAAAGCGCATGTGATCGTGATAAAAAAAATCGTGTGGGCAAAAGGGCATCATAACAATACAGAATATGACGAAAAAAACTTGTGACAAAAGGCCACTGATATATATATATATATATATATATATATATATATATATATATATATATATATATATATATATATATATATATATATATATATATATAAGACATCCTGGGAGGGCAAACGGAAGGAAAAGTCAGGAAACAGAAGCAGTCACCTCAGAGACGCCAAGTGTGAGACGAGACAAAGATACAGAAGCAACCAGATCGGAGAAAATGAGTGCTGAGCAACAACAAGGAACCGGAACCGAAGTAGTCACTAGCGAAGTGGTGACTCCAGGTAAACACTGAGAAGTTTTGCGGTTTACAAATTTCTTACTGTTGGTTGACACGAATTGAAAAATAAGTAACTTTATGCTTTTCTGTTTCTTACATCTATGCCTCGGCCATTGAGGGAGCGTGTCTCACTCCTCTACCTATCGCTGGATCTGCACACCTTCCGCGTCAAGTCAATGTACTCACTTTAAAACCTGGTTTGCCAGGATGTAAAATGGAGCTGAAATTTCTAAGACATCTTTCTGTCCTGGCCGGCATTTCAGTTTTCAACTTTTGTTGTGAGAGTTCAGCTCACGGCTTTCGTTAAGTTGATGAGGGACAAAAAACTTACGGGTCATCTTCCGATTGCTATAAGACTTAGTTGCTTAAGAATCAAATAAACTTTCGCTTATCGTGATTTCATTATAGCTTCCTTTGTTAGCTCTGGTTGTGTTAACCGTTAATGGTTAAAAATTAACTAGAAGCTAAGATTCGCATACGTAACGTTAAACAACAAGCTGCAACAATACAGTTACAACAGCATTATCATTATTTACTGTACTTAGAACAGCATTTACTATAATTAAAAACCTAATTCTAATCTCTATCGAATAACAAAGAACTCTGCTGAGACCAATTATTCCATTTGATGTTCCATAGCAGGCGCTTTACTTAACCGCTAGCCACCTTTAAATCAGGCTGGTGCGTGTCTATGTAAGGATGGGGAATCAATTCTTTAACTGCAGCAGACTCTCTCTCTCTCTCTCTCTCTCTCTCTCTCTCTCTCTCTCTCTCTCTCTCTCTCTCTCTCTCTCTCTCTCTCTCTCTCTCTCTCTCTCTCTCTCTTTCTCTCTCTCTCTCTCTCTCTGTCTCTGTCTCTCTCTCTCTGTCTCTCTCTCTCTCTCTCTCTCTCTGTCCGTCTCTCTCTCTGTCTCTCTCTCTGTCTCTCTCTCTCTGTCTCTCTCTCTGTCTCTCTCTGTCTCTCTCTGTCTGTCTCTGTCTCTCTGTCTCTGTCTCTCTGTCTGTCTGTCTGTCTGTCTGTCTGTCTGTCTGTCTGTCTGTCTGTCTGTCTCTCTCTCTCTCTCTCTCTCTCTCATTTCCTGCTTTTGTTGTCTTTAAGAACCGGTCGTACCGGCCCCAGAACAAGAAGCGGAACAGAAAAAGAGGCAGGCGCAGGAAACCTTTGACTACTATGATGCTGATAAGAGCGGTTTCATTGACGCAACGGATGTCGAGGCTATACTTAGAAAGTGGATCGAAGCGGGCACTTGTACAAAACTTACGGAAGAGGAGATCAAATCTTGCATCGATGTAAGTAATACGTCATTATCGTCCTCCTTATTCTCATCATCATGTCGTCGTCGTTATCATCATCATCATCGTCGTCGTGATCATCACCATCATCGTCAGAAACACGGTGATCACATCATCATAATCGCCTTATTATAAAATGTGGGGTTAGCCGAAAATGAAAGATCGTGTCATAAGAGCAGTGGCAACCTACGATAAAACTGATATTCTGACGGATCTCCGTGCTTTTTCTTTCTTGTTATTATCTTCAAGAGTTTTCCTGTCTTATTTACAACTAATGAAGCCATAAAACAAAGGAGTAAGGGAGGATATACCAGTACGGTATATCCCCCTTACTCGCCTCCGGGCTATGGTCTTCGTGCGGAATATCTTGACATTGTCTGTGAAGATTTTCAGTTCTTGTACTAAACTATAATGAGTCTTTGACATTTTTGCAGATTATTAAAAATAAAGAAGAAGATCAGTGCTTTAGGCTATCCCTGAGTCAGTCATGTGTATGAAGCGTTAGCGACTTCATTTTCTTAGCCTCGGCATAAGAGGACGTGTGGCCAGTCCTCTCCCTCACAGTCTCAATTTCCCACCGACAGCTTAGGTCAGTGTATTCACCATAGCCGAGTTGACTAGAAGGCGCATGTGGAGCAGAAATCTCGAACCGGTTTCCAGCATTGAGGAGGATTAATTCCAACCGCGTGTCCCACAGCACCGCCGTTCCGGGTAGTCACCTTCCCGATCACTCTTAAGCGCCAAGTTGCAGGTGCAAGTGGCCTAAGCCTTTATTCAGGGCCAAACAACTACTAATTGTAAGCGCAATTAGTCTCAATCTGCACTGACTTGACGCGACTAATCTTGAGGACTGGTCAACTTTTCAGCAGCGTTTTAGAAATTTTCGAGTTAACTATTTTTTAAATTTTACTTTCTGACAACAGGAGTTCATCAAACGACAGGATGAAAATGCTGATTCAAAAGTCTCCTTCGACGAGATCTACAATGCCGTACTCAGAGGGGGTAGATCTATATGAGATTCTGGACTAGATTTGTAACAGTACATCAAGCAGTATAGTTTGGTACCGGCGTAAGCTGGGAAGTAAACGGCAAGTCCTGCGATGCACCAGCCCCGTGTCTAGGACCTTGGGATTCGTCCATTGCCGACTCAAGGGCCTAGAAAAGGAAATGAGCGCCTCTCCTACGGGCGCTGAGCCCATGGCTATCTTTACTTACTTGCTATAGAGGATTAGATTATTAACGAGACTGTGGAAGTTTCTGGTTTAGATTAGATTTAAAACGCACTATAGAATTCTGGATTCGATTTAAAATGCACTCTATAAGTGTCTGGCTTAGATTATATTAATTACAGTACTATAGAAGTTGTCTCTGGATTAGATTAGTATCGCCTGCACCTCTTGCTGGACTACCTCAGGCTGACACTGTTCCATGAGCTGCATAGGGCATAGTGGCTGAGCGGTTAGAATGCTCGGCTTGTAACACGCAGGGTATCGGTTCAATCCTGCCCCAAGACTCACTTTCCTTCACTCACGGTGACTATGCGCCTCAGTTTCAGATTTAAGAACTTTGAACATGTAATTATACCTATATATATGTGTTGTCTTTGAGAATCTCTCAAACCCGAAGCACACTTTCCAACTGGGAAGAGTGTCAAAGATTACTTCTAATGGTTTTCTGAGGCATATTAGACTCTTTTGTGAAGGCAATTTGGTTAATAAGAAGTGTGATTGAAGCGTGCAGGGTCATTGTCCTAAAAATTAATTCAAATAACTGATTCACTTGTGAAGGAATTGTAGGCTCTATGGTGCATTTGCCGGGGAATAGTAGACCTATATTCTTCCCAGGAAACTTTACTGTCTGCAATTGAATACGTTGTTTAGCCAAGGGAACTGTTTAATCCTCTCTGCCATTCATGGGACTTAATCGTCAGCCAAATCAGCTTGGGGCGTGTCCATGTAACCATCGGATAGCGTAGATTCGTTTCTTTAAATACAGATAACTGTTCCATCTTTGTCGCTGTCTCTCATTTTCTGCGTTTTCTGTCTTTAAGAAGTGGTTCCTGTTCCCGAAAAACTGACCCCAGAACAATTGGAAGACTTAAAGTCGTACTTGCAGAAATTCTTTGATGAATACGATTTGGACAAGAGCGGTTACATTGACGCAACCGATATCGAGACTGTAATGAGAAAGTGCAACACAGGGGACGAAGGTGTTGTAACATATACGGAAGAGGAGATCAAGGAGTTAACCGCTGTAAGTAATACATCATAATCGTCCTCGTCATTATCGCATCGTCGTCGTCATCATCACCATCATCATTATCATCATCATCATCATCATCATCATCATCATCATCATCATCATCATCATCATCATCATCATCATCATCATCATCATCATCATCATCATCATCATCATCATCATCATCATCATCATCATCATCTGCAGCCCGTCTCATTGGGCATATTCCTAAACATGGCAAAGTCTCTAGATATATGCTGGAGGTCCTTCATTGGCTTCCTATGCGCTTACGCATAGAATATAGGATCGCTGCCTTAGTATGGCGATGTTGTCAGGGTCCTGCCCCTGCTTACCTTCGAGAGCTTTGCTGCACAGTTTCAGGTGCCCAAGGCCGACGTTCCCTCCGCTCAGCGGGAAAAGGGGTACTTTTAGTTCCATTTGCTCCTTCCACGACTATGCAAAGTCGAGCTTTTTCAGTGATGGGCCCTGTAGTCTGGAATAGACTTCCCTTAGAGCTCCGCATGTGCCCTGGGGTCACCTCTGGCCTATTTCTTGCAAATCTGAAAACTGTCTTATATGAACCTGCTGGTGTTGGGACTCGGGAGCGCCTCTGAGTAGTTCCCTTGAAGGAGCACTATATAAATTTTCGAATGAATGAATGAATATAATCATAAACCGCCGCGTTATAAAATAAAGTTTAGCCAAAAATAACAATGCTAGGGTTATCACACGTTTAGAAGTAATCTGAAAACAATGAAACGCGACGCTATACATCCCGCCTTGAAAAATTAAAGTTGTGTTACATGTTAACCAAGTTATTAAGCAATTGATTTTTGTCACAATATTGCAACGCTGTAGAAGCATTTTGTAGGAATTTCTATGGCATATGCCTGCAAACAATGTACCCATGAAATGATGCGTAATCTTTCTACTTAGCCTATCGGACATATGTTTAAATTTTAATGGTGAAAACATTTAAATTAGCATCTGGCGACTAGAGGCCGCATATGGAAACGGATTGGATCATTAAGGGAAGATACGTCACACTTCCTGTCCAGCATCGCATTCATTACAGGGTCTCCACCAAGTCGTGGCTTTGTGCCTTGGGCGGGCCCGGCCTACCTCTGCGAGCTCTTAACTTCCGCTTGTGCGGGGCGCCGTGCCACGAGCTCGGCCTCTCGGGCTGATTTTTTGTTCCCTATGCTCGTATTGCTATGGCGCAGCGTAGGGCATTCTCCGTGGTGGGTCCTACGGTCTGGAATGACCTCCATCTCTAGCTTCGCTCCCTCCCTAGGGACCTCTCGGGTAGCCTACTCTCTATGGCCTTCTTAAGACCTTTCTTTTTGACCGGGCCTGGGTCGGGAGTGCCGCTAAGTAGATTTTTGGAAGGGGCGCTATATAAGTTTATTATAGATAGATTATATATAGATATATACACTTATATATACGCTCAGTCCGTCGAGAGATAAACAACTCGTCTTCCGTCTCTTCGTTCTCTGGCCGTTGAAAGCTGAAGCTCCAACATCCTTCATATAGCTATAGCTCAACAAGAGTTTAACTGCAATTACAATTCCCGTTTACTTCCAACCGCCTGTCCCATATCACCGCAATTCCGGTGGACCACCTACCATATGTATTGTTCACACCTAGAGACCGCACAACTAGGTGCGCACTCTTAAGCGCCAATTTGCAGGTACAAAGGGCCTAACCCCTTCTTCAGGACCCAACCACAACAGTTACTATTCCCCTAATTATAATCGCAAATCGTCTCCTTCTCCACTGGCTTGACGCAGCGCTACGAAATAATCTCATTGATTGTTCAGCTTCTCAGCAGCGCTATAGAAAGTTTACAATTCTATATAATTATGTTTACTTTCTGACAACAGGAATTCATCAGCGAAGGGGATTTAAATGCTGATGCAAAAGTCAGCTTTGACGAGCTGTTCAAAGCCGCCCTGAGATCGAAAGGATTGTACGAGGTCTGATCGTCTGAACGATGCTGCTCCAGTCGACAAAGACAAGGTTAAGTTTCCTAACGATGGGAATGTTTTATTTATGCCTATCCATCAACTGATTCTGAAGGCTTTAATTTCTTATGCGTATTAGGTCACTGGACGACTAATAAGTCCGAGACATTTAAGATTTTAAACTAGCAGTGCATATTTAATTGTAAGTTGAAATTTTATACATTTTTTTCTCTTGCAGACGACCAGTTGATGTCGGAAAACAAGTCATGAATGGTCATCAGCACAACATGCGACATGCGACAGTTGCCGATGCTAATCTTTTACTCAAGACAGACCTTGCTATAAGCGATCATTGAACAAATGAACAGGTTCGCGTATTAAGCTAAACAAAATCTGGGACAAAATATGAAAACTCCCGTGACATTTCAGCTATTTTCAGTGCGTTTAAAACTCGTTTTCTGATCAATTTAGCTCAACTTGGTTTGATAAGAAGTATAAATTCACAGTTGGAACGATGAAGAACTTATAAGTTTGGCGAAATTCATTTAAAAAACCCATGATAAATTTTCATTCAAGACCTCGTGATCTTCTTGCAGTAGGCTAGTTAAGTATTAGGTAGTAGCTACGCTTTTTCTCATAGTCGGAGCTTAAAGATTTCTACATAATAACTGCAGCTTTTGGTGTTGAATAAGAAATAAAACATATTTTTTAAAATTCTTCAGAGACTCGTGTGTTTCTCTTTTTGTTGCATGTGAGAAGGATGTACGATGCGATTGACACATATTTACGCGAACACAAACGCACATACACAGACGGCACACACACACATATGATATCATAGCTTATGCATAGCTCAGAGGTGCGTTCTAATGCTGGACTTTCAACAGAAATGTCGGGGTTTCAAATTCTCGCCGGAGCAGAAATGTATTTCGAGATATTTAGTATCTAATGGATATCCCAGCCCTTTGAACCAACTCCAACCCATACCATCAAAATGCCCACGCAAAGCAGACGTTTAGAAATGCGTCCATTTCTTGGTCATCGTAACGCCTTGTCCGAAAGATTCTTAAGAACTTGGCACCACTCCACTTTCTATTAGTTTCTAACGAATCGCTATTCATAACATTTCCAATGAAATACTAAAGGCATTTCTGTTTCCCCGGGGCTTCTGTACTGGGAGCACCTCTTATTAGTTATTCTGCGAGAGGCGCTTTATAAATTTATCGATGCAATACAATACAGTTTGCTGGAGGCGTTGCACAGATCCCCTTGGACAAATCAAACTTCTTCACTTTCTTTCGTTGACCAAGTCCACCTCGCACTCTGCCAGAATATACTTGTACAGTGTACGCCATGAAAATATTTATCAGGCTTTAAAAAATAGAATAGAAAACCCATTAATACGTTAATTCATATAAAACTAAATTTAAATAGCTACATGTATATTGAACCAATGCCTAAATAGGTTACAGTACCCCACACTGTGGTGTATTCAGAAAAGGGACACACAAAAACTGACAATCAAATTCAATAGCTAACCCAACGAAGCGTAGGCCTAATTATCTATCTTTGTATCTGGTCATTTTTGAAGTTCCGTGTGAGAATACCACAAAAAGCGCCTAGCATGACAATCTAGAGGATCTAAACAAATGCATTGTAAGTTGGCTTGAATATGTTTCCTGAGCTATCTGTCACGAATATTTAATGACAGACTCTTCCTTGAGGATGGTCCAATGCACGTGAAAGCAGCATGTGCACTTGTTGTCTTACGGGAACGCGGCTCTTGCAGGTCCCCTCTGGCTGTTGAACGCAACAAACGCGACTAGGGTGGTTAGACGCATGAACGCAATGCTCTCTAGCGTAGTCTCCCGATACACACAACCATCGAAGCTCTTCCCATAAGAACGGTCTTGCAGGTAAACCTGTCCCCAACAGGAAGCCAGAGCAAGTATCTCGCATTCAGTTCAAAACGCGTGAGTTTTTTTAGCAGGTTAGCGATGATTCGGGCGGCACATATGAGGATGAATTGGAGAGCCAGGCACTCGGCTTCAACTACAACCAATACAACAGCGAAAGGATCGGGTGTTGCGGTTTCCTCTTTGCATTCAAATGATAACGTTTGGATAAAACCTGGAGATAACAATGCCCGAATACAACATTTAAAACCAGTAGGGTAATATATGCATTCATTTATTTTGATAATATATATACTATTTATATAGCCCCTCTTCAATAAACCTACTCAGAGGTGCTCCCAGTCCAGCCACGGTTATAAAGAGAAGACTTAAGGAGACGGTATAAAACAGGTGAACTTCCTCGTGGAAATAGGCGCAAGGAAGGTGGGAGCCCATTCCACGTAGAGGGCCAGCCACTGAGAAGGCACGACGCTATTCAACTGAGGAGCGGGACCGAAGGCCCAACAGCTCACCTCCAGTTGCAGAACGCAGAACTCGACCGGACATTAGGCCAGAGAGTGGACAGCAGAGATCAGACAGCTAAGACGGAGCTTCACCAGAGAGAGACCACCAAACAAGAGAAGCAATCCTATAGGAGATGTGCTGCGAGGCAGGAAGCCAATGCAGGACATCACGCATATAAGCTGAAACTGGTGCATACTTTGGGATATGGGCAATGAGGCGAGCGGCAGAGCGAAGGACCCGGTCAAGCCGCCCAATTAGAGACAATGGATGTCCAGTGAGAACAGAGCAGCAATAGTCAACTCTACTGGAGATAAAAGCGTGAACAAGGATTACCGCCGCGTCATAAGAAAGGGACCGAATATATGTATGCACGCACGTATGTGTGTATGTATATGCGTGTATGTAAATATGCATACTATACATGTATGTAATTATTAATATATGTATTCATATATGTGTATGTAAGATTGTAAGTATGTAGGTAGGCATGCATGCATGTATGTATGTTTGTATGTATGTAAATATGTATTATGCATGTATGTACCTATGTATGTATTATGTATATGTATATATGTATGTTAGGGCTTCTCAGAAACACTCACATTTTCGAATGTTTACATATATTGACGACTATAGGACTTCTTATTATATTGTGTGAAGTTACAGCTGCTAATTAGATCAACATTTAGGTATCCCTCAAGTCATTCTGAGTTGTTTAGCCGAATCATCTACAACTAACTTACCATGGTGGAATATTTCAAACCGCACTTTCTCAGGAACTACAAGTGCTAGAGAAGTGACATAATATTATATGTCTATTATACGGTTTTCCGGGTAGTAGGGATAGCAGAAGCTATTTCTAACTTTGTAGGACTATCGGACGACCTTCATTTTCAAGGTCATTTGACCTCCGTTGTCAAACATTGATATCTCGTTATAGGAAGTAGAAGTTACAGAATTATATAAGAATGTTACTGTTTTCTGAGTCTTGGAATCTGAAAGAGTATACTCAACAGAGTTATAATCATCATCATGCTGATCGCATGCCATTTTAGTCCATAGTCACTTGACATGCAATGTTCAACCTTTGGTTCTCAGGAACTACAAGTAGGCCTTCTAGCTGGTTTAACTGGACGGAGGGATCAACTCGTGCAGGACATGTCCCGGTCCACCGAGAACCGCCGAAAACAGACGGGTATCTTCGATCTTTGGGCCATCACCAGGGAGGTACCTCTGTCGGATTAGCCTATTGATTACTGCCTGGAGCCCTCCCTTTTCTTGTTGTCCAGCATATTCCCACCATTCCGGAGCGCCATACAGCAGACGTGACAGCGTAGTAGCTCGCACCACATCATACAGCCTGGGATTAGCAGGACCATGGGCAGGACCATGGGCAGTAAGCACGCGGAATGCATACAAGGATTGCATGGCCCACAGCATGTTCGATCGATTTGCTCATCGAAACCAAGGGTGTCAGACATCGTTACTCCAAGAACCCTCAAGCTCTTGACTCTGGTTAAGCCTATCGTCTCAGTTGGTTCATCCCCAGCCACGCGCGGCCTCTGACCCCCTAACGATCATCTCATAGGTCCTACTGCAGTTTATCGTTAGGTTACTTGTACCCTCCCATTGCGTTAGATGATCAACTTCAGCTGCGGTAGTGGTACCATACCTCCTTTGAGTAGGTCTCTTGAAGAAGCGCCAAATGAATATTCATAATAAAGTTGAGGATGGGATCAGCAACTAGCTATCATCTGCATATTTTAGTAACCTATGTCCTTAGTGGCAATGCCTAAGCTTGGAGATGTATGTATGACTGTATGTGTGCATGTACTACTTTATGTAAGTATAATTATTATTATGGATGTATGTATGAATGTATTCATGCATGCATGCATGTATGTATGTATGTACGTATGTATGTATATACATATGTATGAATGTGTGTATGTATGTGCGTTTGTATGTGCGTATGTATATACGTTTGAATGAATGAATCAATGTGTGTATGTATGTATGTATCTATGTATATGTATGTATTGTACATAGGTATGAATGTATGTATCTATGCATGTAAATACGCACGAATATATGTACGTATGCATGCACGTATGTATGCATGTATTTATCTATGAATGTATGCATGTATGTTTGTATGTGTGTGTGTATGCACGTGTGTATGTATGTATGTATGTATGTATGTATGTGTATGTATGCACGTGTGTATGTAGGGCAGGCCTATCTAGATATTGACTATGGCGCCTTTGATTAACTCGCAATAGAAATAACGTTAAAGTCATTTTGAACCAATGAGTGAGGAGCTCTTGGATTTCTTTAGGCGTCACCCCTGGAGATCTTCCAAAGACCAACCGGCGGGTTCCAGGGTCCACACGACGAGATTGCTGTTGCCATCAGACTCACATGCAAACAGTTGTCTTTCAAGGCACCGGGATGATGTGACAAAGGCCAGGCGAGTGAAGGTCAATGTGATACAAAATCATATGGACAAAATGACCATTGACCATATGCCATCAGTCTCACAGTTGTCTTTCAAGGCTTCCAGACGATTTCAGTTTAGCATGTGACTAAACGTCACTCTGACACAAACTCGTGTGGACAAAAGGGCGTGAGGACAACACCGAATTTGACGAAAAGGCTTGTGACAAAGGCCACTGACTCGTATATAAAAGACATCCTGAGAGGCCATACGAAAGGAGAAAGTCAGAAAGCAGAAGCAGTCAGCTCAGAGACGTCGAGTGTGAGACGAGACAAAGATACAGAAGCAACCAGATCGGAGAAAATGAGTGCTGAGCAACAAGAACCTCCTCCAGGGGTGCAGGTGTGCCCAGTAGGTAAACACTGAGAAGTTTTGCGCCTTATAAGTTTCTTACTTCTAGTTGATCCTAATTGAAAAATTAGTAACTTAAGTACTACGCTAGTATGTTTCTTACACGTATGCCTCGGCAAACGGTGATGGGCACTAAACTAATTATTTTAGTTAAACTAAAACTATTTTCCAACTAAAAATATAGTTTAACTAAAGTTGGCAACTGATTTTGGAAATTAGTTAGCTATACTAAAAAAAGTAGTCAAACTTTATCAACTAATTTTCCAACTTTTTACGACAAACATTTTCACAATAACAGAGGTTAGAGTGAACTGTATTAATGCAGCGCGTCAATGACAATTTTAGTTCAAACTATGCAATTTCCGTAGGACCATGGCATAGGTAGACAAATTTAAAATATAATTTTAAGAATGAAATCATATCAACAAAAGGTAAAATTAAATCACTATTACAAAGTGCTATTGTGAGCTGTGGGGCTTTTCGACCAGCACAGATTTACAATATCTGGTTTAATATTTGTCAATTTCAAACGCAAATCTGGTTCGATCGAGTCTAAGCATTGTTCTGTATTTGTATTGGATCGCAAGCATTGCTGAAAAACCAGTTTCGCACAGATAGGCCTATGACGTGCTCAAGGGAATCAAAAATTACAAAGCTCGATCAGAAATTTATCCATATCGCGCTCCTCGCTTCAGCCAGAAATCGGTAAACATGTCTTTCATGAATTCTTTCTTCAATCCACCAGCACATGAAAGTTCAACAAACTGGTCTCTTTCCTGGACTGAAAAATCTGCAGGCAATAGGCCTACTACATGCGAAAATGGATTTCGAAACCATTCCTTGGCATCAAACTGTCCAGGAAAATATAAATGGAAATCCAATATCAATTGAGAACAATGTTTCTTGATATCTTCAATCAAATTAGCATGCAGTTTAAGCTCATTCTCCGTTACGAAAGACTCCAGACAAGAAAATGAAGTTACACAAGAGTCCTCAAGGTCTGACAAAAGGAACTGAAGCTTCTTCACCATTGCATTTATTTTATCCATGCCAGTAAATGGAGTGATATTTCTGCCTTGTAAACTGGAATTGAGGTCGTTTAGTTTCCCGAAAATATCCGCCAAATTCCAAACGCATTAAACATGATTCATCTAAAAGTAAATGAGATCTTTCAAATTTACTGTCCATCAGAAAGATTCGTCATACCGTCTAATCTTACGCTGCTTACGAGTGCCGTCGTCCTCGTTAGGGTCTACACTGGCGTCTGGAGTTTCCATCTGGATAGATTCTGTGCTAACAGTTGCGTTGAGAGGTTCTGGCTTTCTTTTAAGCGGTTGTTTTTTCAGCCATTTATCCATTGTTGGTTTTAAAATAATAATGCTACTATGCAGTATTGTAGTTAGGCTACTTGTATAATAATTATTTGTTGTGAAAAAATAAATGGCTCGGCTGTGACGTTTCAACATTAAAATATATCATAAACATGAGCTAATCAAAGAAAGATGGGCATTAGGCCGAACTCATAGAAAATCTCTGTTTTTCAATTTTTTTCGCGTACCCCTTAGCGACACCTGGCGTACCCCTAGGGGTACGCGTACCACCGTTTGAGAACCCCTGATCTACACTAACTAAACACCATTCTCTCGAATAATGAAGAACTCGGCGGAGGCAAATTACTCGACTAGAGAGTTCATTGTGTGGACCACAGGAGTCGCTTGACTTAACCGCTAGCCACTTTCAAATCAGGCGGGGCGTGTATATATGTCAAGATCAGCTAGCTAGCGAAGAATCAATTCTTTACCAACTGCAGACTATTCTATCTAAATGCCTCTGTCTCTCTCAATCTCATTTTCTGCGCTTGCTGTCTTTAAGAAACGGTCATAGCCGACCCTGGAGAAGCGGAACAGAAAAGGAAGCAGGCACAGGAAATCTTTGACCACTTCGATTTGGACAAGAGCGGTTACATTGAGGCAAAGGAAGTCGATAATGTACTTAGACAGTGGATAGAAAAGCGCTTTGCAACAGGACTGACAGAAGAAGACATTAAGAAGTTAGTCGCTGTAAGTAATAGACAATCAATTTCCTCACTCCTCATTCTCCTCTTCAGCATATCGTCATCATCGTCATCGTCATCATCATAGAAAATCATCGTACTCCTTCTCCTCTTCAGCATCTCGTCGTCGTCACCATCACCATCATCATCATCATCATCATCATCATCATCATCATCATCATCATCATCATCATCATCATCATCATCATCATCATCATCATCATCATCATCATCATCATCATCGTCGTCGTCGTCATCATCATCATCATCATCATCATCATCATCATCATCATCATCATCATCATCATCATCATCATCATCATCATAAGTACGGTGATCATATAATCATAACCGCCTCGGGAAAAAATGTCAGGTCAGCCTAAAACAACAGTAACCGATTTTAGACAAAATTTAGTAAAAATTTTGCAACGATACAGACAAATTTGTTGCGACTTGTATGGCAATGACCTGTGAACAATGTAGTGGTACCAATGAAATGCGGAGTAATTTGGCCTATCTTATGTAGCATGTCGGACATATAGTTAGGTTTTATAAAGAAAACATTTCAATTAGCAACGCAACTCTACTAATCAGATTTAAAACGGAATGGACCATTAGGGTAAAGATCCTTCACTGCAAGAAGCGTGGAGTTGTAGTATGGTTTGAATGACAGTAGTGCCTCACTGGACCCTGTCACCGCTTTTGAGAAGAATTTCTGAGCGCTGGGCTGGAAAACATTCCGGATTTTTTATATGGTTCTATCACTGATTCGTTTTAAAAGTGGACACACTTTTCAATCCTGCCTACCTTGTAAATGTTAGCACTTTAAAATAAAAACGAGAAGAGCAGTTTATATGTTATTACTCTGATCCTTCCAATTTACGGCCTTCCCAATTATATCAACTTAAATGCAATTAAAATAAGCGCAAATTTGCAGGCACAGAGGGCCTAACATTTTATTTAGGGCGTTTTAGAAATTTTCGATTTTAACGATTACGTCTTTCATGTTTACATTCTAACCCAGGATTTCATGAAAATGCACGATGAAAATGCTGATGCAAAAGTCTCCTTCGACGAGATCTACAATGCCGTACTCAAAGATGGTAGATATGGGATTCTGGATTTTGATTAATAACTGTACTATAGAAGTTTATGGATTAGATTCTAATTAATAACGGCATTCTAGAAGTTTCTTGTAAAGATTTTGATTAATTGCTGCATTCTAGAAGTTTCTGGATTGGATTTGATTGATGAACACTATAGAAGTTTCTGGATTAGATCAGAATAAAAAGGACACTTTAGAAGTGTCTGGAATTGATTAGATTATTGATGTGAAACTGAAAGATATACTTGTATTGGTTTAGAGTAATTATGTCACAATTGAAGTTCCTGGATTAGACTTGATTAATGATTATGAACGAAAATCTAGATGTTTCTGGATTAGACTAAAATAATAACGGCGCTACATAAGTTTTTCAATTAGATTTGATTAAAACGACGCTGTAGATGTTTCTGGATAGGATTAGATTAATTGTGTCAGAATGCTACAAGCTTCTGGATTAGTTTTGATTATGGACGTCACTGTAAATCTTTCTGGATAAGATTCTTTCGTATGCATTGTTTGCAGAACTGCCTTAGGTTGACACTATTCCAGGTGCTGCATTATTGTATTGAATCTAATGGTTTATAAAGCGCCACTCTCAGTACAGTCTAACCAGAGGCCTTTCCAGTGCTAGTAATCCCCAAGGAAAGAAAAGATTTGAGATAGCAGATAGAAGCAGATAGACTCCCAGTCAGAATCGCGAAAGACTCGCAGCCATGGTCGTTACAGATCGGGTGCCAAAGCGGGAAAAGCACGCTGCTGAACAATGGCTTTCAAGAGCAGGTGACCAATGCCGGAAAAAGCACATTGCTGAGCCATGGTGGTCCTAGACCGGGGACAAAGACGTCAAGCCGATCCAAAGACCGGAGAGGATGAGGCGAGACCATCGAGATGGGCCGGCGAATAGAGCCTCAAAGGCAAGTAGGGGCTTGACCAGGAAGGGTTCTGTAAGTAGGATGGATAACTTTGAAGTGAAGGCGGGCAGTAAGGGTGAGCCAGTGAAGGTGTTCACACGTGTAAGGCGAAATGTTGGAGAAGCGAGGGAGACGGGCAATCAAGGAGGCAGCTGTATTTAATACAGATTTGAGAGGAAAGAGACGAAGTTTTGGAAGACCAATAGTAAAGGGTAACAATTATCAATGCGCGAGTAAAAAAGGCGTGAACAATGGAAGGGAACACAGGAGATGGGATATATAATAAAAAAAAACATTTGATTTGATTTGATTTGAAACTTTGCTATCTCTGCTCTCATATTTTGCGTTTGCTGTCTTTAAGCGTCGGTCAGTCTGCCCAGAAAACTGACCCCAGAAGAAGCCGAAGTGTATAGGAAGAACGCACAGGGATTTTTTGACGGATACGATGTCGACAAGAGCGGCTACATTGATGCATCAGATTTCGAGACACTCTTTGGAAAATGGTGCGAAGAGATAGGCTCTCCTATTACACCAGAGGAGAAAGAACGGCAGAAGAAGCTCATCGCTGTGAGTCATATATCCTCCTCCTTATCTCCTTCATCACCTCGCCATCATCATCACAACCGTTCGGTCAGGCGAAAATAACAATGCTAGGCTCATCACGCATTTTAAAAAGAATCCATTTGAATACAATGGAACGTGAAGCTATTCAAACCGCCTTGAAAAATTAAACCTGGCTTCCATACTAACCAAGTCATTAGGGAACGGAATTTAGTCACAATTTTGCAACGCCATAGAATAATTTTCTAGGACTAATGTGGCATTGAAAGTCAGTTAGGTCTAACACATAATTGTAATAAATCCTGATATACCTAGTGTTCGGTCATCGATGCAAGGCCTCTGTGCCTGATATGTTTCTATGTAACAAAAAGGTTGTATGGACCGAGCAGGTGAAATATTTGGGAGTTATCTTTTGTGCTGGTAGTAAATTGAGATGCGATGTGAATAGTATAATCCGCAATTTTTACGCAGGTAGGAATAATATTTTCAGTAACTCTTCGGGTTAGCTGACATATGGCCTCCCAATTGAGGCTAAGGTATGGCTCAGTAGCTGTGTGGTTTTCTCAATCTCAGGTCAGTAAACTAAATGCTTGCTGGAATAATGTGTATCGTAAACTATTTTGGTTGCCATAAATGGGAATCAGTACTAGAATTTATTGTAGGTCTAGGCAGTTTGGACTTTAAATCTATGAGAGATATTGCCATATTTAAACTATTTAAAAAATGCTAACTGCAGGTAGTATAGTAGCCTACTCTCAACATACTATCGTTGACATTCAGTTATACACACGAATTTAATCATCTAGTTAATGGTCTTGGTGTGTCAGTAAAGGACAACATGTTTTATGTCTGATCGCAAGTTAAAACACTTAAGCCGCCGGGGGAGAGTTGAATTAAGTTGGTGGTATTGTATTTTCTGTTTTCTGTATTTTCGCATTATTTTTTTTGTGTGTGTTTTTTGTAATCTTCGTGCTTCTTCTTTGAGCGAAATAAAGCGCGTAGGCCTATATTGACCTAAAAACAATATACCCATGAAATGTGGCGTAAATTTCCCAGGTGGCCTATTGGACATAATTATATTTAAATTTTTTAGTGAAAATATTTAAATTAGCAAAAATAAAAGGCGATTCGAGGTCACAGATTTAAGACGAGTGTAGACTATAACTGAAACAAAATTTTAGTTTGAAATTTAATAATTTCTGTTTGCCTGGCCTGGAGGCAAAAATATTAATTTTTCAATAAATTTTAGCTTAGTTGATGCCTCAGAAATTAAACGCTCACTCAATCGTTTACATATTTGAAAAATTTTCATTCCTGGGAAGCGATCCCATCCCCACAATGCTTCTAGGAAACTAACCTATAGCGTGTACTCACCTCTAATTTTACCACTACAGTCCTGGTTTAGAAGACAGTAGTGTCTCGGTGGAAGAAGAGTTTCTAACCGATGGGATGGGAAACATTCCAGATTATTTTCCCAGCAATTTTTAGGGGCCCGGCCTGCAATCAACTTTTCTAATAAAGCCTAATGATAGTTTAGGGGCCCGTGACTGCTCTGCCTAGGGGCCCGGAATTTCTGTCCGTGGCCCTGGACATTATCGCTTCTTGGACCGAGCTCAAATGAGATTTGATGTTTTCGCAGTTTTCTTTACAATAGGTTCCGGAACTTAACAATTATGGAATGACTAAAATCCCGAGAAAAGCTGGACTGGGGTTGGGAGGGGTCTCAATAAACACTGAAAACAGTTCACAACACTGAAATTCAATTGAAATAACTAAATTATTGCTTTTATTGTTAAAATAAATAATTTTTATTTGCTGAAAAAGATTCCGGAATGCCGCTACGGCGCGTTCCGGCTGAGAAAAAGCATGAGAGTGTACGTTGAGAGTTGAGTCTCGAACCCTTTACTCCACATCGATGGTAGACATCGATTACTCCTGCTTAATTTTACCTGCATGTCCCACTACCGGTATATTAATCGAGTTAAGGATTACTGTTCTTATGTTTACTTTCTGTCACAGCATTTCATGCAGTATTATGATATAAATGCGGATGGAAAAGTCACCTTCGACGAGTTGTTCAAAGTCTGCTTGGCAATGAGGTTCTGGGAAATCTAAAGGTCTCAACGATGCTGCAAGAGTCTACACAGACAAGGTTAAGAGTCAAAACATTGGGAATTTTTATTTATGTCTATCCATCAACTGTTTCTTTAAGTTCTACTTCCTGATGCGCATTTCATCTCTAGAAGACTCATTCGAAATTTCAACTAGACGTTTGCATTCAAATATAAGTTGAATTTACAAGGGGCTCCACGGTATGGCGCATGACTACATCGTCGACTTTTGTAGAACGACGTCATCGTGTGCTGCGGGTCTTTGTCTGAGAGGGAGTGTGCGAGGAGACCTGTTTGTTGCTCGGACGAAGACAAAGTTTGGGGATCGGGCATTCTCCGTCGCTGGACCGCGATGCTGGATTGGCCTTCCACCCGAGGTCCGTTCTGCGCCATCCGTCGAGGCATTCAAGTCCCGGCTCAAGCGTCATCTCTTCTCAAAGGCTTATCCTGCTGAAGAATAGGACCGGATGTTATGTTAGGCTGTGGGTTGTGTCTGTACAGCGCCCTTGTAGCGGCATGGTCGCGTCATGGCGCTATAGAAATTGTCCTTGTTATTATTATTATTAATAGAGAGTTTTATTTGTTGCAGACGACCAGTTGATTTCGGAGAACGTCACCTGCGCAACGTGCGACAAACGAGATTTCAACAATTGCCGATGCTTATCTTATACTCAAGACAGACTTTGCTTTAACCAGTTCTTGCACAGGTTCACACCTGAAACTAAATCAGGATCAAACTATTAAAACTGCTTTAACATTTCTGCTATCTCTAGTGCTTTTAAGCTCATTTGCTAATCGATTTAGATAAACTTGCTTTGCTAAAATGGATAAATTCACAGTTGGAACGATAAATTGTTTATCATTTTGGCCAAATTCATCTTAGATATTAAGAAATCATGATTTTCATTCAGGACCTCGTGATCTTCTTGCAGTAGTTAAGTACCAGCTAGTAGCTACGCTTTGATATCTTATCCGGATCTTACAGATTTTTGCATAGTAACTGCAGCTTTTAGCGTTGAATAAGAACAATGTAATTCTGCAAAGCCTCGTGTGTTTGTCAATTTGTTCTTAGTGAGAGCGATGCACGACGCGACTGTCACTCATTTACACAAACAAAATATGTCCAAACAGACATTGTAATTGTAATCGAGAATTTATATAGCGCCACTCATAATCAGAGGCGCTCCCGACCCGGGTCAGTGTCTTCACTGACAAAGAGAAATGTTTTCAGGCGCTTGCGAAACTGGGCAGGAGAGAGAGAGAGGAGGACAAGCCTAAAGCCTTGAGGGAGGCTGTTCCAGCTGGAAGGGCCCACAACCGCAAAACTACGGGACTGGGCAGTAGCAGTGCGCATCCAAGGAATTAGCAAATGGCCACGGGCAGATGACCGGAGAGAGGCCCAACCAGACAAACTGGAAACTGGGGTGCAGTAAGCCCTGAGATACAGCGGAGCTGAGCCAACAAGACAGTTACGCAAGAGGGAAAGGACCTTAAATTGGATGCGTTGGTGAATGGGACGCCAGTGAAGAGAGTCCCGGATGTAGGAAGATATATGGGTAAACTTCATGATGCCCCTATGAGGCGAGCAGCAGCATTAAGGATGGACTGAAGTTTAGATGTGTTAGTAGAGGACAGGCCAATATAGACAGCGTTTCCGTAGTCAATCCTAGTACAGATCAGAGCATGAACCAAGGTCACAATCGCATGCAGCGGAAGAGACTGGTGAATGTCACGAAGTTGGCGTAAATAGTAAAAGCACGAGCGAGAGACACTATTGACATGATCAGATAGAGAAAGAGTAGGATCTAGGACAAATCCAAGATCACGGACAGAGGAGGAGAAGTACACATTGGGAAACCTGAGGCGCAGAGAGTCAGTATCAATCCTGGCAAGCTGGACACGATTACCGAGCCAAATGTACTTGGTCTTATCATAGTTTAGACGGAGGAGGAGACGGAGACATACACAAACTGTCTTAACATTTTTGCTCTTTTTAGTGCTTTAAGTTCAATTGCTGATCAATTTAGCCAAACTTGGTTTGGTATATAGATTTAGATAAATTGACAGTTGGAACCATAAATAATTTGTGACCTCTGCCGAGAAGGGACCACTTGTCGCAAATGGACATATAAGCAGTTTCTACAAGCTTAAGCTTACATCTTATGTTAAATGAGGAAAAATTTCGGAGCGTTTGGTCCATAATTTATGCACTTTTTTCACAAAAATATAAAATATCATTTGGCAGGAAATCGCATACAGAAATTTAATGTGTCTCTACGCAATGCATTTATACCTATATCTAGCCTTAACGCATCAAATAACATAAGATTCTGTATAGTACAGTGAGTCTGAGCTGCAAATTGATTAATTAGACGCAAAAATCAATGCTCATGGTCTATCGAAAAAAGCGACATGTGGTCCCTTCTCTCGGCCGAGGTCACATTTATCACTTGGGCGAAATTCACCTCATATTTTATGAAGCCATAATTCTTATTCAAGACCTCGTGTTGTTCTTGAGGTAGTTAAGTATTAGTCAGCAGCTACGCTTTAATCTCTTGTGGAATGACAGTATTACCAATTGTTGCTATATCTTTCTGAGGTGGCATTGGTCTCCTGTGGGAGAAGAATAGGATATAGTGGGGCGTGGTGGCTCAGTGGTAAGTTCGGCGCCTTGTGACCAGAGGGTTGCAGGTTCGAATCCCACTTTAGCCGCTGCGTACGGACCTTGGGCAAGTCCTTCACTCGCAATTGCTCGTGGCGCTTCGGCGTGAAAATTCCGGCACAGTATCAATGCTGTAGTCGGGAGCGCCTCTGAGTAGGCCTAGTAGCTGACTTCGAGAGGCGCTATAGAAATATCCGGAATAAAAGTAAATAAAAATAGTTAGTTTTATTCAAGTTGAGTGATAATTTGTTTGCTTTGAACCAATTAGAGACTGATTTTAGCTCATTATTTAACTGATGAATAGTTTTCATATGATTTATGACAGATAAAAACATTCGAGTCATCAGCGAATACTATAATATCATGGAGAGAAAATCCTGTTTTTTCTTCTCAGTCATGACTCATTATCGACATTGTTCACTAACAACCCTGCGACGATAAAATACCTTACTAGTTGCTCGTAAGCAAATAATGTTCACTTACCCGCTTTGCTATCACAGATATAAGTAAGGAAATTTAACTAGCTGCCATAGATAGAGTAGGGTTACAAAATGGTCACACAAATTTTTTATTTAGATAGCATCTTATGCTTTAACATGCCGTATTGTCTTTTAACAAAAATTTCGAAGCGATGCCTATTCCTTGTGTGGATTTGATTTGGTGGGTGAACGCACGTGCGTCTAATGCGTCCTGGGGCGCAGGTCTTAAACCGCTCGTTTAACTGGGGGAGAAACCATGAAGTGTCCCGGTCCTTCGAGAACCGCCGACAACAGACGGGTATCGGCCAGACGGCACAGCTCTTCGATCCTTGGGCAATCACCAGGGAGGTATCTCTGTCGGATTAACCTATTGATCAATGCCTGGAACCTTCCCTTTTCTTGGAGTCCATCATATCTCCACCATGCCGCAGCGGCATACAGCAGATATGACAGCGTAGTAGCTCGCACCACATTATAGAGTCTGGGATCAGCAAGACCATGGGCAGTAAGCACGCGGAAGGCATGCAAGGACTGCCTGGCCCCACACCATATTCGATGATTGTGCTCATCGAAACCAAGGGTGTCAGACATCGTTACTCCAAGAACCCTCAAGCTCTTGACTCTGCTTAAGCCTATCGTCTCAGTTGGTTCATCCCCCGCCACACGCGGCCTAACGATCATCTCATAGTTCCTACTGCAGTTTATCGTTAGGTTCTTGTACCCTCCCATTGCGTTAGATGATCCGCTTCAGCCGCGAGTATTGGTACCATTTCGCCTCTGAGTAGGTCTCTTGAAGAGGCGCTATATAAATATCCAGAATGAATGAATTTGAGGACGGGATCAGCAACTAGCTATCATCTGCAGATTTTAGTAACCTATGTCCTTAGTGGTAAGGCCTATGCTATGAGATATTTGTATGACTGTATGCGTGTATGTATTACTTTATGTAAGTATAACTATTTTTCTGCTTGTATGTGTGCATGTATATGTGTATGAGTGTATGTGTGTATGTATGTATATATGTATGTATGCATGTATGTATGTATGTGTGTGTGTATGTATGTAATGTATATATGTATGTATCTGTGACTTTTGTATGTACATATGCACGAATGTAAGTACGTATGTATGTTTTTTTATCTATGTATGAATGTATCTATGTATGCAAGTATGTACATGTATGTATGTATGTTTGTATGTATAATAATAATAATAATAATAATCTTTTTCTTTAATTAAGAGCCTGCAAACGCACTGCGCTTTACATTGAACATAGATATATATAGTAGAAACTGCAGCCACGCAGGGCGCCCTACATACATGTATTAAGTAGAAGCACATCTTCTTACTTCCTGCTCTCTGTCTAACCAGTTTTATGCTGATGATGTACAGGCTTACACTCACTGCTCTGCCTCTGATGCCGCCACTGCAGTCCGCCTTATGTGCCTTTCCACTGACTCATTGGTAGCCTGGATGTCTTCTAATCGCCTCCGTCTGAACCCCTCCAAGACCCAATATATATGGCTGGGTACTCGCAGGCAACTTGGTAAGATTGATCTTGCTAGCCTTGCCACTGAATTCCCTAATATCGTCTTCTCCACTTCTGTACGCGACCTTGGTGTCACCCTGGACTCTGAACTAACCCTCAGCTGAGCCGTGGTTGTTATTTCCAGTTCCGTCAGCTCCGTGTGGTCTCCCGCTCTCTCTCTCCCAAGCATGCAGCTACCCTCGTTCATGCTTTCATTACCTGTCGACTTGATTTACTGCTGTTCTCTCTATATTGGTCTCCCTCACACTCGACTGCATTGCCTGGAACGCGTTCTACGCTCTGCTGCGCGCCTCGTTGGGCGCATCCCTAAGTTTGGTCACGTGTCTGACTACATGCGTGACGTCCTCCACTGGCTTCCTCTTTCGCAACGCATTGTATACCGAGTTGCTTCTATTGTCTGGCAGTGTCAGCTTGGCCGCGCTCCTTTCTATCTACGTGAGCTCTACTTTCCAGCGTCCGCACCTCTTGGTCGCCGCTCACTCCGTTCCACCGCCCGCGGTGACTTACATGTTCCTTTCGCTCGCACTGCAACCATGCAACAGCGAGCATTCGCCGTTGTCGGTCCCACTATCTGGAACGGCCTTCCTGTTGGACTGCGGTCTCTCCCTCAAGACTCGTCCACCTCTTTCTTCTCTGCTCTTAAGGCTCTTCTCTTTCGTCGAGGTTGGGCTGGGAGCGCCTCTGAATAGTTGCCTTGAAGAGCGCGCTATTTAAATGTCTGTTTGATTGATTGATTGACATGATAACAGTTTTACAGGAGTCGAATATAACTGCTTATGCGGCAGCCAACATACGGCGCCAAATCACGGCCTACTATTCATTTAACAACCGTCGCCACCTACAGAGTGGAAGGCAGAATTAACTTTAAATTAACGTGTATGTGCGGGATTCGATCTTGGTACCTTCAGCTCTTCACGCCAGTGTGTTATCCATTACTCTACTAATTATTTTTCTGCATGTCTGTGTGCATGTATGTGTGTACGAGTGTATGTGTTATGTATGTATATATGTATTATTATTAATATTCTTTATTGATAAACCAAAAGCGAACCGCACATTGGTGAACAAGTATAGAAAAATATAAAACATAGAAGTAATAAGAAGATAATAATATTTGAAAAAAATAAAAAAAATAAAAATAAAATTTAGAAAAAAAGAGTATACATTTAAATTTTTAAAAGTAGAAAATTACTAATAACACTAAATCAAAGCATCATAACAAGAGAGAAAATTTAAATCTATAATAGTTACTATAATCTGAAAAGGGTAGCAGAATTTGAGAAGTTTTACTAATTAAACAACATCAAAAAGCATCCTAATAATAAAGCTTTTTCTAATCAGATTATCAGAACGAGGTAGAGTAAGATTATGGCCTCTGGGGCGCAACAGGTAACCGGTCGATTTAATTTGAGGCAATAGACCATGAAGGACATGACCATCAAAGCTTCTTATGGCTAAGAAGAGACGGATATCAGCGTTGAGCATAGTTGAGCAGAGTTGAGCATAGGAAGGGTTGTCTTCAGGTAAGTAATGTATGTATGTATGTATACATGTATGTGTGTATGTATGTATGTAATGTGCATATGTATGTATCTGTGACTCTGTGTATGTACATATGCACGAATATAAGTACGTACGTATGTATGTATGTATGCATGTATGTATTAAGTATGAATGCATCTATGTATGTAAGTATGTACATGTATGTATGTTTGTATGTATGCATGTGTGTATGTGTGCATATATGTACGTGTGCATGACATTGTATCTAGATACTGAATATGACGCCTTTGATTAGGCTAACTCTCGCAATATAAATAACGTTAAAGTCATTATGAACCAATGAGTGACGAGCTCTTGGATAACTCTAAAAGATCTTCCAAAGACCATCCGACGGATTCCAGGGTCCAGGCGACGAGATTGCTATTGCCATCAGACTCACATGCAAACAGATGTCTTTCAAGGCACCGGGATG
>OY744617.1:43255326-43265326 GCA_963556255.1 Allolobophora icterica | reverse complement strand
TTGACGAAAAGCTTTAGAATTAGGCGTAGAAAATCCACAGGGAGTAGACGAGCCTGTGAGCGGGACCAGAAAGACCGTCATCGAGATGCCGAATTCAAGAATCGCAGAGACTTGAAAACTAAGAAAAGACACGAGAGCGAGACGGGGCGGTAACACTGGGGTTGGTTCGCGGCCAGCGCTAAATACACGTATCGATGAGCGGCGGCTGAACGGTTAGAGTGTTGGGCTTTTCAGAATCCTCGGCATGCAATAAAGGCAATTTAATAATTAATATAATACTAATAATAATAATAATTTTAATTATAATTTGGATGTATTTTTCTACAATGCCTTTTGAGATTTTCACTCACCTAAAGCACACTTTCCAACTATTGGTCTTCTTATGGTTTTTTCAGACACTTTAGACCAATCTCTTTGGTGAATGCAAAGTGGTTAATATGAAGATTGATTGAATTGCGCAGAGTTATTGTCCTAGTATCATTCAGCATATGCGAGAGAATTGTGCTGTGTATTAGGGAATTTAGTCCGTGTTGGGAATTGTGTCCAAGAAAATGTATTTTGTGTGAGGAAATCATTTACCAATTATTTGTCGGGAAAACGCTTGGCCTGAAATTGTAATTAAGAATTTATATAGCGCAACTCAAAATCAGAGGCGCTCCCGACCCGGGTCAGTGTCCTCACTGACAAACAAAAAGGTGTGCAGTCTCCTGCAGAACTTAACAGCAGGGGGAGTGAAGAGGTCAAGCCTAAGGGCCCGTGGCAGGCGTTTTCAGCTGGAATTGCCCACGAGCGCAAAAACAACAAGACTGAGCCGTAGCAGTGCGCATCCGAGGAACATCCAAGTGACGACTGTAATGACCAATTGTCACCAAGTGACTACTCCATTCGAGGAGTACGGATTCGATTCTGAGCAAAGTTTTTCACTCACAGTTGCTCAGTGCCATCGATGTTCTTTCGTATGGTTCTCGTAGAGTGTACACTTCTGAACTTTGGAAGGAGGGCAACATCAACTGCAGTTGTTTTGTATTGTATTATCGCATTTCAGCTAAGCATAAAGCAAGAATGCTTAAAGTTAAGAGAGCTTGAAGCTTGAGAGATTTTTGTTGAAACGAAGGCATTGTCGAAGAGAATATAGTGTAACAAAACATGTATATAGCATTTATATATTTAGTAAGTGAGGTTTGGATCTCTGTAATTTGATACAGCTCCTTTGTAATGTCCATTGAAAGCACTGAGACTGTCAAGTTGAAACAGCGCTTGGATAACTGTAAGTGTCATCACTAAAACCAATTATTCGACTAGAGCGTTAAGTTCGTGGTCTTAGTTGTTAGCCACCTTCAACTCAGGCTGGATGTGTCTACGTTAAGATCAGATAGCGAAGATTCAATTCATTAACTACAGGAAACTGTGCACCTCTGTCTCTCATTTTCTGTGCTTTCTTCTTTTTTTAGAGGGGGTCACTCTGCCCAGAAAACTGACCCCAGAAGAAGCTGAAGGGTATAAGAAGGACGCACAGGGATTTTTTGACGAATACGATATCGACAAGAGCGGTTACATTGACGCAACGGACCTCGAGAAACTCTATGTAAAATGGCGCGAGGAGATAGGCACAGTTCTTACACCAGAGGAGGAAGTAGAGGCGAAGGGGCAGATCCCCGTGAGTAATATATCCTTCTCCTTATCCCCTTCATCACCTCGCCATCATCATCATAACCGTTCGGTCAGCCGAAAAAAGCAATGTTAGGCTTATCACGCATTTTAAAAGAAAGCCATTTCAATAAAATGGAACGTGCTATTCAAACCGGCTTGAAAAATTAAACCTGGCTTCCAGCAGTCTTATTCTCGAGTTCACTCGAGTTCGTTTTTAAAAGTCTTGGTCTTGGTCTTGAGGTTCAAAGTCTTGGTCTTGGTCTTGAGGTTCAAAGTCTTGATCTTGGTCTTGAGGTTCAAAGTCTTGGTCTTGGTCTTGTGGTTCAAAGTCTTGGTCTTGGTTTTCCAAGACCAAGACCAAAACTCGAGTCACTCGACTGTCAAAATGAACGGTCATTTAATTTTTCCGCAGCCATTGCGCTCATTACCAGAGCCGGTAATAGATAGCTCTTGTCTGGCCACCAAGTAGCTATTGGGAATAATTATATTTAAATTTTTTAGTGAAAACATTTAAATAAGCAACAATAAATGGCGAATTAAAATGGAATGGACAATTAGGCTAAAGTTTCGTCACTGCAAGAATTGTTGACTTGTGGAATGGTTTGGATCAGGGCTGTAGACGAGGTTGTAGGCAGGTATGCAGCGTGTAGGCCTACTCACTTCTAGAGCGCGTATACTCACCTCACAAAATATTTTTTTTAGTTTGCTCACCTCTGGAGAGCTTGTACTCAACTCCAGAACGAACTGTGACATATTTTTAAAACTGTAGAGTGTAGACTATAACTTAAAAACATTTTTTTTCTCGAAATTTAATTATTTTTTTTGCTTGACCTGGATGCAAAAATCTTAATTTTTAAATAAATGTTAGTTTGGTTGATGCCTCAGAAATTGAGGAATTGCGTCATTTTAATAGCTTAAATGCTCACCAAATCGTTTCCATATTTCAAAAATTTTATGCTTGGGAGTTGGGCAACTATATAGACTATCGAGCAGCTCCTATTCCTATTTTTAACAAAACTAAGAAACAAGTCGAAAGTGACCTTACTGTCCGCTATTAGCACTATATGCACCTCAGTACGTCCAATGGTAAACAACCTGCCTTCGTTCTCTGTCAGTTGAGAGTTGATTCTCGCACTCCCTAACTCCATAAAAGGTAGACAGCGTCTACCTCTGCTTAATTTTAACCGCATGTCCCACAGCACCACATTTCCGCTGCCCGATCAGTTATTGTTTACTGTTAAACATATAGAAGGCACAACTAGGTGCGCACTCCTACGCTACAGTTTGCAGGTGCAAAGTCCTTACTCCTTATTGACCAGCATTAGAAATGTTCGAGTTAACGATCACTGTTCTTCTGTTTACTTTCTGACAGAAATTCATGAAGCTTTTCGATATAGATGCGGATGGAAAAGTCACCTTCGACGAGATGTTCAAAGTCTGCTTGGCATTGGCTCATCTTGAAATCTAAACGTCTCAACGATGCTTCGCCAGTCAACATAGACAAGGTTAAGATTCATAACGATTGGAGTTTTTATTTATGTCTATCCATCAACTGTTTGTTTTGGTTCTACTTACTGATGCGCATTTGATCTCTAGAAGACTCATCCAAGTTTTCAACTAGACGTGTGCATGTAAATATAAGTTGAATTTAAAGAAATTTATTTGTTGCAGACGACCAGTTGATCTCGGAGAACGTCACCTGCGCAACGTGCCACAAGCGAGATTTCAACAATTGCCGATGCTTATCTTATACTCAAGACACACTTTGCTTTAAGCGGTCCATGCACAGGTTCACACCTGAAACTAAATCAGGATCAAAATATTAAAACTGCCTTAACATTTCTGCTATCTATAGTGCTTTTAAGTTCACTAGCTATTCAATTTAGTCGAACTTGCTTTGATAAAATGGATAGTATCGTAGTTGGAACGATTAATAGTTTATCATTTTGGCCAAATTCATCTTAGATATTAAGAAACCATAATTTTCATTCAAGACTTTGTGATCTTTTTGCAGTAGTTAAGTACTAGCTAGTAGCTACGCTTTTATCTCTTAGTCGGATCTTACAGATTTTTTGCATAATAACTGCAGCTTTTAGCGTTGAATAAGAAAAATGTAATTCTGCAAGCCTCGTGTGTTTGTCTATTTTGTTCCCAGTGAGTTTGATGCACGACGCGACTGTCACTCATTTACACAAATAAAACATGCACAAACAGACATACACATTAACATTCTTAACATATTTGCTATCTTTAGCGCTTTTAAGTTCAGTTGCTAATCAATTTAGCAAACTTGGTTTGATATCTACATGTAGATAAATTGAGAGTTGGAACCATAAATAACTTATTACTTTGGCAAAATGCATCTCAGATTTTATGAAGCCATAATTTTTATTCAAGACCTCATTATCTTCTTGCAGTAGTTAGGCCTAAGTACTAGTTATTAGCTAAGCTTTGATCTCTTAGTTGGAGCATACAGATTTTTGCATTATTATAATAACTGAACCTTTCATTGTTGAATAATAAACACTATGACTTTAACTCTATGAGGCCTTGGGGGTTTGTCTGTTTGTTCCCAGTGCGCATATACGTGTGTAATGCTATGGCTTAAACAGAGTTCAAGGGGGAAATGTCTAGTGAAAAAGTGTCTATCGAGAAGCCAGGGGTTCATAATATCAACGCCTTATCATGTTTTTTTATATTTCTTTTCGAAGAGTTCCAATTGAGCGCCATCGCCAAATCAGAGAGGATGACAAGTAACGTTATGTGTTCATAAATTTATATAGCGCCTAATCAAGGCAGGCATAGTGTGTGAACTCAACGTGTGCTGTCGGTTGGAACTTGATGCGGTCAGAGAAAGCTATGAAATATCAATCAATCAATTTATTTTATTGGTCCAGATGAACATAGGCAAAATAGCATCAGTAAATTATAGTTGACCCCAAAGTAGTCTTGCATTCTAAAGGGTACAAAATGGGAGCCAGAAAAGACCCATGTCCAGCCGGTTAGAGCCACCTATGTATAATGATTAAGTGACACCAATAATATTAATATACAGGTCACAGTTTTCAATGATCCATTACAGTCGCAAAGTTACGCTAACAGTGGACAGTGATGTTTGTCTGCCTGAAGTCGTCGGAATTGGCATTCTGGCACCTTTTTTCAGCTTTTAGAAAATTATTTAACAAAACGTAAGGAAACGTAAACATTTATTCAATTTAATTATAAATGTTACAAAAATTGATTATTATTATTATTATTATTATTATTATTATTATTATTATTATTATTATTATTAATGAGCTTTTATATAGCGCCCCTTCAAGGTTATCTACTCAGGAGCGCTCCTAGTCCAACCATGGCTAAAGAGAGTAGTTTTTAAGTTTGCAAGAAACAAGGTAGAGTGAGTCATAGGGACCAGACGAAGTGCAACAGGAAGGCCATTCCAGGTTGCAGGTCCAGCGACCGAAAAAGAACGTCGCTGCATAATGGCTGTCCGCGTGCGGGGGACCAATAGCTCGGCCTGATTAGTGTCTAACTCCATCTGCTATCTAAGTTGTCATTTTGAAATTGATATAGTACCTTACCATAAGGCAAATGTTATGTCAAAATTTTCTTTTGAAGGGTCTCACCGAACCCTCTTCCACCCCCACTTTTATATGCCTCTGTGCTGAGAGCCCCTCTGAGTAGTTATTCTGCAGGAGGCACTTTATAAATTTCAAGATACGATACGATATACGATGTGTATCTTGGGTCGATTTCCAGAGATTCAGGGTTGCCTAACAACTTTAGAAGTGGAACATTTGAGCGAAGTAGTACATTCGAACACTCGGGTGAAGTAGTTTATTCGGTGACGTCAGTACAGCAGCACCACCCTCCATAGGCGTAGACTCTGGGGGGTCAGCCGGGGCACGTGCCCCCCAATAATTGAGGAGCCGGGGCAATGCCCCCAAAATCGAGAGGAGAATTTCTTCAAATATTAAAATATTATGTTTCAATACAGACAAATTTCTTCAGAAACAGAAAAACAGAGACACAGAACTGAAATAGGCCTACTATCAGAAATCCATAATGGAAACAAAGAGTTATTTCTATCTTCAATATCTTCAATGTGAAACAAATTGACATGTAAACAAAACGCCCCATATCATACGCATTAACGTAACACCGGAAGCCTCTGCTGACTGTCCAGACCAGAGGTGAAAAAGCTTTTCCGGATTTTGCTTTGAACAACAACAAAAAGGAAACCACAAAATTTGTTTTTGTTTAAAAAATAAATTTCTTATTTTTGTAGGTTATTTTAATAGCATTGATTAAATGATTTAAAATTTTCGGAAATCGCAACTGAAGTTACTGAGTTGGAGCTCTTGTTCATGCCATTTTTCATGATTTTTATGATCCGAAATCAGAAAAACTTAAAAACAACCAGAGCAACAAAAACCATAAAAACCAAAAAACCGAAAAAACAAGAAAAAACTTTTTTTGCATCTCTGGTCCAGACCCCATGCCCCACCAATATTTTGCCCCACCAATATTTTGGACAAGTTTACGCCAGTGCCACCCTCTACATGCGACTCCAACCGACTTAGAGTCTTTACAATGACTGATTGATTAATATGTTTAAGGTCTTTAAGTTAACGACGCCGTCGTATTGAAGATGATTGGCGTGCCACCTTTAGAGCTTCAACGTTAGGCTTAAATACTTCTTCGGTCAGCGTCCCTTAGTCTACATATTCTGCACATGCAGGAATACGAGCACCCTGTTTGGCTTGACCACAGGTACCCCTATCTAGTCTGCGCATAGCATAATAATAATAATAATAATAAAAATAATAATAATAATAATAATAATAATAATAATAATAATAATAATAATAATAATAATAATAATAAATAATAAATAAATAATAAATAAATAATAAATATAATAATACTAATAATAATAATCTTTTTCTTTATTAATTCAAACCGACAAACGCAGTAATATTACATTGAGACATGACAGTACAATTATCAATATCATAACTAAACACACCTTATGGCAGCCAAGCAAGGCGCCCGCCCGAGGGGGGTTGCGGGAATCGAACCGCGTACTGCTGCTCTCCTGCTGCTCTCCTGGCCATGAGTCTTACCATCACTCTATCCCCCCTCACTCTGCCTCTGCTTACTCCTCTTAGTCTGTCTCTCTTTCTATCTCTGTGTCTGTCTGTCGACCTGTCTGGCTGTCTCTGTGAATGTTTGTCTCTCCGACTCTCTATCTGTCTGTCTCCCTCTCACTCTATCTCGCTGTCTTTATCTCTCAAGTGCCCGAGTGTGCCTCATACACCACTACGTATTTATGTATTTATGTATGTATGTATGTATGTATCCATGTATGTATGTATGTATGTATGTATGTAGGTATTGTATTGTATTGTATATGCGCATTTATGAAGCGCCTCTCGCGGTATAGACCATTCAGAGGCGCTCATATGTATGAGCTCATGTGTATGTATGTATGCATGTATGTATGTATGTACGTATGTATGTATGTATGTATGTATGTATGTATGTATGTATGTATGTATGTATGTATGTATGTATGTATGCATGTATGACATTGTATGTGCATATGTATGTATGTATGTATGTATTTAAAATGCATGTATGTATGAGTGTGTGTATCTAGATACTGACAATGCCGCCTTTGATTATCTCGCAAAAGCGCATTCTGAGCCAATATAAATGACGTTAAAGTCATTTTGAACCAGTGAGTAAGCAGCTCTTGAATATCTGTAAGCGTCATCACTAGCGATCTTCCTCAGACCAACCGCCGGATTCCAGAGTCCAAGCGATGATGCTGATCTTGTCATCAGATTCACATGCAAACAGTTGTCTTTCAAGACCCCTCGGACAAAGAGCACGTGACTTAAGGTCACTTCGATACAAAATCGTGTTGGCAAAAGGACGTCATGCCATTGGAGATCAGGTGTCTTTCAAGGCACCCAGACGATGTCACAAAAGAGCACGTGACTGTGATAAAAAATCATATGGGCAAAAGGGCATCAAAACAATACAGAATATGACGAAAAAGCTTGTGACGGAAGGCCACTGACTTATATGTAAAAGACATCCTAAGAGGGCATCTGAAAGGAAAAGTAAGGAGACAGAAGCAGTCAGCTCAGAGACGCCAAGTGTGAGAAGAGACAAAGATAAAGAAGCAGCCAGATCGGAGAGAATGAGTGCTGAGCAACAAGAAGGAGCCGAATCAGTCACCTGCGAGGAAGTGGTGCCAGGTAAACACTGAGAAGTTTGCTTTTTAAAAATAAATTTTCCTACTCCTAGTTAACACAAATCTGATTTGTCTGTTGCGTGGTGCTTCAATAAACAATTCAATCAATCAATCAATAATTGAATAATGAGTAACTTAATTACTACGCTTGCATGTTTTTACACGCATGCAGTGTTAAATGAGGTGAATGGCTCTCTCCTATACCACCTCGTTGGATCTTTCCACCTGCAACGCCAAGTCTATGTACTCACTCTTTAAGCCGGGTTTGCCAGGATTTTTGTACAAAATTAATGTAGCTGAAATTCCCAACACAACATTCTGTCATGGCGGGTATTTGAACTTTGGACTTCTGGTGTGAGAGTTTAGCTCATGACTTTCGTTAAGTTTATTAACGAAGCACAGAACTTATGGGTTGTCTTCTGATTGCGAGCAGGGGCGTCTATCCACCCTAAGTCATTGGAGCAACGTCCCTTCCCCCTCTTCCACCCCCATCCCCGTTCCTTCAGGCTTCCCCTTAAAATGGTGGCACACCCACTGACAGATCTACCCCCTATTTCTTGGATGGAGCATTTGCTCCAAGGTTTCTATGGTGTAAACGCCTCTGATTGCGAGAAGTAGCTTAAGAAACAAATAAGCTTTCGCTTATCGTGATTTGATTATGACTTTGGTTATTAGCTCTGTTTGTGTAACTGTTTATAGTAAAAAAATAACTAGAAATTAAGATTCACCTACATAACGTTAAACTGCAAATTAGATGAATGATGAATCACAATGATACAGCTACAATAGAATAATCACTAATTATTGAAGATATAACAGCATTTACTGTACATTTATTAAACACCATTCTTTCGAGTAATGAAGAACTCTACTGGGACCAATTATTCGATTAAAGCGTTCATTTGATGTTCCATAACAGGCGCCTGACTTAACCACTAGCAAACTTTAAATCAGGCTGTAGCTTGTCTATGTAAAGATGTCTATGCTTGGAATCAATTCTTTAACTACAACAGATTCTCTCTGTATAATATGTCTCTCTTATTAATTGCGTTTGCTTATTTAAGAACCGGTCGCACCGACCCCAGAAGAAGCGGAAGAGGCCAAGAAGAAGGCGCAGGAAATCTTTGACTACTACGATTATGACAAGAGCGGTAACATTGACGCAAAGGAGGTCGAGAATGTAATTAGAAAGTGGATTGAAGCGGGCACTATTGGAAAACTTACGGAAGAGGAGATCAAATCGGACACCGATGTAAGTAATATATCATCATCATCATCATCATCATCATCATCATCATCATCATCATCATCATCATCATCATTATCATCATCATCATCATCATCCTTATTTTATTCATCATCTCGTCGTCGTCATTATCATCATCATCATCATCATCATCATCATCATCATCATCATCATCATCATCATCATCATCTTCATCGTCGTCGTCATCATCATCATCATCATCATCATCATCATCATCATCATCATCATCATCATCATCATCATCATCATCATCATCATCATCATAAGAAACACGGTGATCACATTATCATAATCGTCTTACTATAAAATGTAGGATTGACAGTCCAGTACGCTAACCTCTACACTGTCGATCATTGTCGAGCACCCCTACTCCTATTAACAACAAAACCTAGAAACCAACCGAAAGTCACTGTCAGCTATAGCCTACACAGAATAGAAGCTCACACCTTATATACACAGTCCCTTGCGATAAAAAGAACCCCTTCGTTCTCTATCCATTAAGTACTGAACCTCGAAGTCCGTAACTCCACGAGAGGTAAACCGGCTACTCCTGCTTAATTCCAACTGCGTGTCCCACATCACCACACTTCTGGTGGATCACCTGCCCGATCAGTTACACTCCTAAGGGCCAATTTGCCGGCGCAAGTGACCTGACCACTACTAATTATAATGACAATTTGTCTCATTATCCACTGATCTGACGCAGCGCTCACGAATAATCTCGAGGACTGCTCAGCTTTCAGCAACGTTGAAGAAATTTTCGAGTTAACTATTACGTCTCATATTTTGCTTTCTGACAACAGGAGTTCATGAAA